>CAUYON010015929.1:0-33039 GCA_963573935.1 Arctocebus calabarensis | reverse complement strand
CCTCACACTGTCTCCCTGTGTTCCCAAAGGGAAGTTTCTGGGCAGATCCCACCTGGCAGAGATGCCTGAAGTCCTCTCTCCCCAGTCTCACTGTGCCCAGCCGCAAGGAAGCTGTTACTCGTCCGCCATCTTGCTCCGCCCCTGTAGATTTGTTCTTAAGTTAAATTTGTATGTGCATTAGAACAGGTACATTTACCTATTACCTGTAATACCCTATTTCTATTGAAAGAGTGTGAGTTGGATTCAAGTTGGAAGTTTGTAACTTGGGGACTGCCTGTACATTATACCAATGGAATGTGATATTATAAAGTATATATTTGATCTTTGATTTGTTTCCTGGCCTACAACTCCTAAAATCCTTGGAATCTCCAGAGTGGTATCTTTCTGTGTGCTAATGATTGACAGATGGCTGGCAGCCCTTTGGTAGCTTCAGGGTGGGGCTGATAACCAGAAAGACCCAGGCAGCATTGGAGAGGTGGAACCTTCAGCCCTACCCGCAACCTCTGGGAAGGGAGAGCGGCTAAAGATTAAAAACAATCATGTTTATATAATGATGTCTCCATAAAAACTCAAAACAACTGGGTTTGAAAAGCTTCCCAGATAACTGAACACATGGAGGATGGGGGGCCTGGAGAGGGCACGGAAGCTCCACACCCCTTCCCATATGCCTTGCCCTATGGGTCTCTTCATCTGATCCTCTGTAATCGCCTTTATAATAAACTGGTAAATATAAGTGTTCCCCTGAGTTCTGTGACACTCCAGCAAATTAATCCAACCCAAGGAGGGAATCATGATCTAATTCAATGAAGCCAGTCAGTCGGAAGCTCCAGAGGCTGGGACTTGCAATTTGTGTTGTGGGGCGGGGGCCAGTCTTGTGGGACTGAGCCCTCACCCCTTGTGATCTGACATCATCTCCTGGTAGAGATGATGGAGAACAGCCACATGGTGTCTGCTGCAGAATCGACTGCTTGGCAAATGGGGAAAACCCTCCACATTTGGTCGCAGAAGTCTTCTGAGTTGATTGTTGTGGCGTGAGAGCAGAGGAAAAGCAGTTTGTGTTTTTTTTCACTTGCAAGTAAACACACCAATTACCAACTTATCACAAACTTGCATTAATAAAATTCTCTATCAAGCATTCAGAAGGAATAGTAAGTTTGTTGTTTTGTCTCTTTTGTTATGTTTTTGGATCAATCCTATTCTAACACTAGTTAATAGGACAGGGTATAACAAAGAGACTAAAAAAACTCTCAGCAATGTCCATCCTTCCCTGTAACGATCTCTAATTAAAGAATTAAAACTGGTCGCAGAATAACATGTGACTATGAGCTTGTCTACCTGGGTCAATTTCTTCCTTAGTAAGAATTATCTCCCCTTCTTTGTGTGCATTTTGCTTTGTGCTGGGCTATTTGTGAATCTTTTTGCCCTAACAATAACTTCCAAGCTTGTAAGTAAGATACTCCTTGGCCCAAATTTTACCTCTCTTTAATTCTTTTACTCTAAAACTGAGTGTCCAGAAATCTTCTAATACGTGTCTCATCTACTTTCCAAATGTGCATGCTCATCACAATCCTTTGGGGAGGAGCTTTTATAAGACTAAAAGAACAGAAAATATACAAATGAAAAAGGAAAAGTACATCAGGAGAATTATGAGAAGCAGGACACTTCCGAACAGGAAGTAAAAAGCCACATGGAAGTGTCAGGCAGTTGATTAGTAAACATATTATGGTTTGGGGGGATTTTTTAGGAAAAGGAAATCTAAAAAGACTCCACCTCCAGAGATTATAATTTATTAGCCCTGGTGTAGGAACTGATTAGCTCCAAGTGATCACCCCTTTATAGCAACTGATCTCAAGTTTATTTCCCTTTGGAGTCCCATAGGCCCAGGCTGTATGATGCAGAAATAGCAGGTCAGCTTGGCCCAGTGGGGTTTAGGTGAGTGCAGGATGGGAGAGATGGAAAGGCTGGGACTGTAGATAGGAACTGGGGAGAAGAGTGAATGAAGCTCTCATGGGTGCTTTCGATGACCGACCACATTTGGGAACCTGTGGTTTAATTTCCTGCATGAATGAAAACAGGGGGTATCTGATATCCTAAGATCCTTTGTTTTTCTCTTGTGAGCCTTTCTCTGGGCTAAATAAGATCTTGTCCAGTGATGGTGACATTCTGGATATAAATGAGATTTAGTGAAAAGAACTTTGAGCCGCAAGTCAAGACAGCTAGATTTGATTTTGTCTTTTATTGGCAATCCGTCTTCAGACAGGTCATTTTTTTCTTGCAATCAGTTTTTCTACCTGCAAAATGGCTTTTGCAAGTGATGTCTCTTCCTTGATGTCTGTTGAAAATGTGATTTGAAATGTATTTGGGCTGCAGAGGATACATTAATTAAAACTATTACGATTATTCACTGGCATACAAAACAAAAGATCAGACCAGTTTTTTCTTGCAAGCTTATTCACTGGTAGAAGATCCCTTTTGTTGTTCCCATAAAAAGTATCCTAAGACTCAGTTTGATAGAGATACAGACAAACATCGTACAGCCACCAATAGAAATAAACACAAATACACATGGCATCTCTGTTCTCAGTAAGCTCTTGAATTAACATAAAAGTAGTTTCATAAAATTATTTCTTATTGTTTCATGGTATATTTTCAAATATATGTTTTGTTTTGTTTCAGTTTTGGTCGGGGCTAGGCTTGAAACCGACACCCCTGATATATGGCGCCCACACCCTACTCCTGGAAACACAGGCGCTGCCCCCAAAATATGTATTTTTATTTGAATGATAGTATTTCATATTTAATGCATAGAAATTTAAAGCATTTAAGGCATCCCATCCTTTTGTTATTGTTTTCTAAATGATAGAGCCAATTGCAATGAAATATAAAACAAAATTGTGGTTAATAGCTAAGTATGAAAATATGGCTAGTTAGAATTAATCTACATATCTAAATTTAATTAACATTTATTTTATTCAAATTGAGTACTTTGCATACAACGTGAACAGTATTATTTTATAATGTATTTTCATTTTGTTGAAGTTCTGATACTTTATCACATTGACTTTGAACAGTTTCTATTCTGAGATAATAAGAATGGTATAATGATAACTCAAATGTTGTGGAGAATTTACTTTTCATGAATCACCATTATTATACAATCTGTCAAGTATAGTTAGGGTTTGTCTTCAGAGACAAAGAAAAATTACATATCTGATTCTCACAAACAATCTCCACAATCTAGAAAGGTAGAAGGTAGGCTTGTCCAACATTGGGATGTTTTGCCAAGTGGATATTTCTCTGATCAGTTTCTTATCTGTCCTGAGAAGTTGGCACATGTGTGGAAATCATCTCAGATGGAAGCTGACCCCATAGGCCTCTTATAAAAATTCCACTCTCCAAGGCTGTGGAGAAAAGCTCTTTATTTCCATCTTCATTCAATTTCCTGCAACTACTGTGAAGTCCCAGAACTTAGGGAAATAGTGACCCTTCCTGGCTGAGATTGATCACCATCTGCAGAGCAGAATGCAATGCCTGGCGCTGACCTACCTCTTTCATCTGCCACCTCAGGGACTCACCAACCACAGGGCAATTCCAGCCAAAGTAAGTCACCTCATCTACTGGAACGAGGAAGAGAAAGAAGGAGGAGTGTGTCCTGCTTCAAAGCCTCCCTTTGCTACCACATCCTGTGTAAATGCCTGAGGCCGACTTCCAAGGCCATCTGGAATTTGGCCCTGCTCTGCCCATTTTTTCTCTCCCCAGCCATGCTGGTCTCACTGGCAGCTGAATTGACTGGCGGCTGTTGGCAGAGACTGTTGCTCTTCCTTGTTCTCTCTCCAGGGTCGGCCCAAGTCTCAGCCTCAGAGTCTCCCCTGACTCCTCTGGCTCACACCACTCCTCCCATCTTCTGATCTCACAGTTTTCCCATAACGAGCAATTTACTTCCTAAATATGTCATAGAGTCTATTGTTCTTTGATTGACTCCTGTGTCTTGTACTTCCATTAAATTGTAAATTCCTTAAGGATAACTTTTGTGACTAATGTCTCTTTGCCAAACTCTCCTCACCTTCTTTTTTCTCTGGTGCTATAATTCATAGACTCTTAGAGTTGAGATTTTTAATCCAGCTAAAAGTTAGGCAAACAAACTCAGCTATGTTGGAGAAGTAACACATGCATGGTTTCCCCCTCCTTCATCCCTCCCTCCCATCCTTATTTTCTCCTTTCCTTTTTTTACAGATCAAAATCTTTCTACCTATGGCTTTTACTAATTTATTCATTCAACAAAAATTCTTAAGCACCTGCTTAGTGGTGGACTCTGCTAGGCTCTGGGCATATACAGGTGACTAAGGCCTAGCTCAGTCTCCTGGGAAAGGCAAACCAATAAACACAATACAGTGTAAAAAGAATTACTGTGGAGGAATGGTTCAAATTGCTGAGAGAGCACCTAACTGCCCTGGGGGGTCTCAGTCCACAGTCCTGTGAGGTCAAAACAGATCGCATTGGCTGAATTCGCATTGACTTAATCAGTAAGATCTGCCACAGATTCTCAGGAGAGAAATGACTCAAGTTAATTTAAAATCGCACAAGAAGGTGATAAATTATGTGCCATTTGTATCTTAACAATTCATTACTAAGAATATGCTTTGGAACTTGAGAATACCTTTTACTAATTCAAACAAAGATTTTCAGAGTGATTATGTCTTTAGGGTAGTACATAAAACCCTATTATACCAACTACTACCTAACGCTTACCATGGCATAATATTAATGCTATAGGCCCTAATGATACACACACTGATTCATTCAGAGGGTGGTGGCCTTTCAGCCTTGCACATTGGACCCGTGGCACCTGCCCTCTGTTGTCCCTCCCCACCAGGACAGAGAACGGGGGGATGTGCTCCTTCCCTCCTTCCTTCACATGGACGGCGTTGGACCAAACAGTCATTATCAGGGCAAATTCAAACCAAAGTTTCAAGGAGAAGCTGGGAGAAAATGAGAGATTTAGAGAGCTCTAACAACCACTTTTTTACATTCTAAAACAAGGATAAGTTGTGTAGCAAAAGGTTTTTGAACCATTTCCTTGGGGGAAGAGGCAATGTAGGAGGTACCCTTTTGGCACCAACTTCTGGAATTTCTAAGACATTTTATCCCTTCCTGTGGGTTGCTGTGGGGATTAGAGATAATGTAGGTAAAGTATCTACCTGTGTAAAAATGACAATTATAGTAAAATAAATTTAGTGATTATTGAGCACTTACTAGTACCAATATATACCATTACATATTAGATGGATACTATCTTAAACCATTGTTATTTTGTAACTTTTAATTCTCACAATAACCCAAGGTACTATGCTGGTCAATTATTAACAGACGAGAAACTGAGATGTGCAAATTAGGAAGGCCACTCGGTAAATAAGTTGAAATAGTGAGTTTCAAAACTGGGGAGTCTGACACTGTAGCCCAGGCCTCTGTTGTGTATGACTAAAAGAGCAAAACATTTAGAATAGGGTGAGTCACTTTCTCTTCTGCCCTGCGCGCCCGACAGTCAAACTTCCAGTTTTCGCTTGGCGGTCCTTAAGAATCAGGGCCCCCTTCCTGCTTGATCTCATCGTCGGCTCCTGTTCTGTCATCCTTACAGCAAACACAGGCCAGCTGGAATTTTCACCCGTGCTCCTCTCTCATCTTCAATTTCAATCAGGGAGGGAGAGGGATCCTTGGATTAACAAAGCTAACCATGGGTTATTCCCAAACACCATCCTCTAATATAAAACTTACTCTTCACTGTAGTCAAATGCCAGCCTCAGAGTACTACTGAGGACTGGATTTCAGAGCAGAGAAAAGCAGCATTGGGAGGTGGTAAGAGCCAGGAGGGAGATACGGGTGGGGCGGATGGGAAAGGGGTGTCTGGCTTTTCTCCCGCCCTCTTCTGGTTGACCTGCAGCTTTATCTGTTCTGAGGTCACAGATGCTGCCTTGCTCAGCCCTAGGCGTGATTAAGAGGTCCTGTCTGACAGTCAGGAGGGTTGAGCCAGGGGCTGGGGCTGCTGCAGGTCTGGTTATATGCAAGGAATGGATATCAACTGACCCACAGGCCTGCACCATTATTCTCCCCGGAAGACTCCCACAAAAGGCACATTTGATTTTAACAACAGCAGTAACCAAAGACACATAATGCAGAAGCATTATAAAAAAAATCAGGATGACTGGTAACCGAGATAATACTTCTTCTAATCTATTTTTATCCCATCCAAATAATGGAATCTGTGGTCATCTCTGCTACCCACTCATCATTTGTGGTTTTATGTTAACTTCGGATCTGAGAGATAATCTTAGACATAAAGAGCCCTGGGTTCATGAATATAAAGTGCTTCAGTGACTCCTTTACCTCCTCTGGTCCCGGTCAGAAAAAGAAAGCGTAAAATTGGTAAAAGTAAAAATAACAAGGTAGACAAACTTTAAGACCAGCATTTTGGTTGCTTATAGTTGAATACAATCACAACCTGTTTATTTTTCTTTCTTTCTCTTTCCTTCTCTTCACTTACTCGTACCCCTGCTGGGGCAATGCTTTTACAGAAATGGATTGTCTCAGGAGCATTGAATGTTATAGCTGATAACAGGGAAAGATGAACAGGGAATTTTAGACAGCTGAAAAAGAATTCCATTGAGGGGTAGATAATATTAGAACAGAAGAATCCTGAAGTGATAATGGGAATTGTGTTTAGGTGACCTCAAACTCCCAGGGAGTGTCTTGAAAAGAAAAAGTGAAGTTGGCACCAGCCGTTTGTGCAGAGAGAAAGAGAAAGGATATTGATTTACTGAGCAAAACCCCTCATTCCCTGGATGGCCACTGAGCAGAATTTGGAGGGACAGGACAGCTCAGGACCAAAGTTTTGGAAATTTTGTAACACACATGTATGTATAAAGAATATGGCAGGAGTTCTGAGGAGTATTTTTTAAGAAGTCAAACTATTCTTCTTCTTACCTGGAAAGAAGTGTGACCTTCCAAAGCAAGCTCAGTCCCCCTAATCTTGATTAAGAAGTGCTGGTGACCATGTTGTGGAACAAACAGAGATGGTCTAGATTTGCCCATAGAAATACAGTGGAGTGACTGGGATCCCCAAAGTAGTATCTAAACCAAAATAGTGAAACCTCTATAATCTCTGAAATGAATGCATTTATTTCGTTCAACTTACATTTGCTATGTGCCTACTCCATGAAATACATGCTGGGTGTCATGGCAAGTAAAAACTGGGGCTTGCCTTCTTCTTAAGGAATCATAGTTCTGCAAAGTGTCTCCTGGTTTGCAAAGCAAATGTGTAGGTCTATCTCCTGAATGTAAAGACAGGAGGGAACTCAAGAAAAAGTCTCAACTGTAGACTTTAAGCCTGCACGAAATGATCTGCCAGTAAGTAGGTAAACACTATGTTTGTTATTAGAACCTGAATCAACCTCAAGCCTATACTTTGCTTCTTTAGTAATGACAGGCAACCTTAAAAAAAAAAAAAAAAAAGACAATGGAGGTAGAATAATACAAAATAAACCATCACAGGGACCACTCCAAGGGAAAACGTCCTCCCTCCCTGAGCATCTTGATTTGTGTATTCTCCAGCTGCTTTTCCATTGCCCAAAAGGTAATTAAGAGGTGATAATGATACGCATCCTCCCTTATCAAAGTCATTAACACATTATTATTGTTGTGAGGCTGGCTATTGCTTTGTCGTGGTGATGTGCTTTAGGCGCAAAGTCTTTATTAGTCTACCAGGGATTTCTGCTGTGATGAAGAAATTGCAGTTTGGGGATGAATTAGCAGGTTACATTCTCAAGACTCTGAGTGTCTTGTTCCCCTTGCAGGTTTCTGAGAACCCCTGGGGCCATTCTAACTCTCAGTTTGACCTATAACTTTTCTCCCTTCCAAACTGTTCTCTGTGAATTAGGAATGGACAGATCTCCCACTTGTCAAGTTGCACATCTATTGTACTTGAAGGTTTGACTCAGACCCCATCTATCTATAATGTCTTCTCTGTTTGAATTTAGACTCAGATAAAGACAGGACAAATTTTCCCAACACTAATTGGTTTCCCTGCTTTGCTTAACAAGGGCTACCATGTACAAATATCCACTCAGTCTCTGGTAAAACATTTGTAATTCATCTTGAAGACATCTTAGAAAAACATGAGAGTATCTGCTCAGATAACTTTTTCACACTTTAAATGTTGATACAAGTTGGAGAGGAGAAGAGGCAAATACATTCAGACTGGTTCTGAAATCTCCTAGGTTTTATTATATTAGAAAATAGTTCATGTTGTTTTTTTAGAATTGTGTTTGAATTGTATGTCCCTTAAGGGCAGAAATGTATCTAATTTTTTAATCATAATCAGAGTTATGGCAGCTTAATGTTTTCAATAATAACTGCAAATTTATCCAAATAAATGTACACATCTTAAAATATTACTAAGTATTACTAAAGGGCTTAAAGAAATAAAAGAAAACAAAACAAAAACACAGCAAATCTCCTGACACACCCTCTTTACCACTAGTCCTACTCCCTGCAGGCAACTACTTTAAATTAATTTTTTGCTATTTCTTCTGGTATTACCTCTATAATTCTAAATAATATATATGGCCTTACTAGATCATTATATGGTGATTATCACAGTTGGTGAGGATTTGAATCTCTTACTCCATAATAATTTCCTCTTATTCCTCTTTCAGTTGAATCAATATTTAGGGTTTATATTATTATAACTATGTAAATAATGTTCCCTGCTGAGCCAACACTACACTATAATTACTCTTCCTTTCTTGTACAACTTTTTGTTTTTCTTGGAGTTAATAATTGCCTTGTTTTTTTTCACTAGCCTGGCTTTGTATGTAACTATCCCCAAGTCCTGCTACAACTTCCAACAGTCTCATGAAAACTTTCCATGTGGTAACATGTAACAGATAATCTATCAAGGTCTCAGGACCTCCTTTCTGGAAAGTTTTCTTTCTTTTTCCAGCTTTGACTGGTTTTCTTTTGGGACACTACTACTATTGATGTTTTGGGACTTTTCTGCCATCATCTTGGTGATTCTTGTCACCTCCTTTCCTGTTGGAGCCTCCTCTTCCTGGTTTCTGTGTCTTCCCCTTTCTTGCTTTATTCCCTCATTTCAGTGACACACCCTTCCTGAGAAAGGGTGCATGTGAGGTAAATTTACTTAGAACTTTCCTGCCTGAAAATATCTTTATTCTACCCTTGCATTTGTTTGGCTGTTTGGCTGAGAATTGAATTCTAGGTTAAAAATAACTCTCATTCTGAATTTAAAGGCATTGAACTTCTAGCTTTCAATGTTTCTATTTTCAAGTCCACTGTTATTCTGATTCTCTGTCATTTGGATTCCCTGTCATTTTTATGTGAACATTGTGTTTTCTCTGAAGTATTGAAATTTCATAATGAGGTGTCTTGGTTGGGTCTGCTCATACTTATTTTGATGGACACTCAGTGGTCATTTAATTTAAAGATTCAGACTATTGCTAATTTTTCATCTTCTGTACCTTGAGTCCTTGGTCTAAGTCTGTTTGGTCCAATGCTTGGAGAGAATAAGCCACCTGCCTCTGAAGGTGGAAGTGATTATGATGGATGGGCCTAAGGAAATAACTGTATATTGACTTTCAATCCACCCTTGACATCATGCCTGTAGCTTCTGCAGACCCCATGCCTCTAGAGCCTAACCCTTCCCAGAGTTCTGATGAACAGCTTGTTTTTTATTGGGATGCTTCTATGGGCACATAGAATCTAGCCTCTCTTCTGCCTAAACTGTTATCACTTCTTCCATAGCTTTCCATCCCCCTGACGTTTGTTGACGTTTTTGTCCACTGTCCTTTTTGCTGTTCCATTTGTTCTTGTGGATTTATATTTTTGTATTCTCTTACTGGCACTTGAATGGATTTTCAGGAAACATTAGAGATAAGCATGTATATGTATCTGTGTGTATGTTTTTTTCAACATCCCATATTTAAGTAGCTATGAATGTTATAATTTGATTGATAATTACTTCCACGTTATAGCTTATATCTTAAGGGATGCTGAAATTTAACATCCTGGTAAAGAAATTCAGAGTGTGAATTTTTATGTCATATTTTCATATAATTTATTTTGGTATTCATACCTGCAAAGACTGGATTTTCCTTTATAAATTAAGCCAGTAATATGTGAGTGTTCAATGTGCTAACCAGAGCCAGGGTTGATCTTTTGTTCAGTTTTATGTTGACTGGTCTCTTAGGATGTAGTGCAAAGCTTTGCAAAGAAACTTAAAAACCGAAACAATGAATCCCCACAATGAATTAATAGAGTTGCTGTTTTCATCTCTCTTTCAATAGACATTTTAATGATTATCTGCTTTGCGCTGTGAACTACTGTATGAGCTGGACACATCATGGTGAATGGAACAGAGTTCTTAGCCTGGAGAGCTTCACCCTTTAGTGAGAGAGATTGACTAGTAAACAGGTAAGGATCGTGCAATGTCTTAGGAACAAATATACACCCCAAAGCAATGGAAGTAACACTCCTTTTTAATGTTATAAAAATGCCTGGTTCTTGATGCTCTTTGTGTACCAAGGCTTGGAATCCAAGGCTCTGGGTACTGTGAAGTCTGGAAATGGGTCCACATAGCTCTAACATCTTAGCAGGTCCTGCACCTTTCAGAGGACATCTCCGGAGAACACTGAACACACATCTTCTCCCTCGGAGATTTCCAGATCTTTTTTCTTCAGAGTGGATCTAGCGTCACACATGGGCTCCAAAATGCTCCTCGGCGATGAAAAGAACCTTAAGTAAGCCTTGGAAGTAATGTTATTATTAAAGAAATCATTTTTTTATTTTGTGTAAACATGTCTATGTAATCTTTGCAGGCTGGTTGAAGATTTTATTCATTTCAGGGAGATTGCCTGGTAGAGTAGAAAGAACGTGGTCTTTAAAGACAGAGGAGCTGGGTTTGAACTCCACATGTTAGTTGCATAGCTTTGGTCAAATTACTTGACCTTGCCACACCTTACTTTTTTATTATGTCAGACTAAAAGAATAATAACTAACTCACAGATTTATTGTCTGAAATCAGCTAACAGAGATAAAGAGCCAAGGGTGGTTCTTGATGGGACACAAGTGCTAAATAAATGGTAGATATTTTTTCTTCCTTGGGTGCCAGACCATAACCTCTCAAGTGCAGAGACCACATCCTATTTTTCTGAGCAACCCACCCTTAGTGCAATGCCAGGCATAAAGTTGGCACTTAACACATATTTATTGAACAAATGAATAAATAAAGGAATGTTTGAATTTCACGGGTTGAGGTATTTTCTTGCTATATGAATCATTGTTTGCTGCCTTTTTCCTTTAGACTGCACTTCCTTAATTATTTCCCGGTCCTCAGAAACCACCATTCTTAGGTCGGTGGTGCTGCAAATAGAGCTAAGAAACACAACTAAAAACAAAAAAAGAAGAACAACACCAAATAACACTTCAGCACCAGCCATGCTTACGTACACTGTGGTAAGAATTTAGTTTTTAAAGTGCCTCTGAGGTAAAAGAGGTGTCTGAAACATCAGGTTGTTTCCCTGCTTAGTTTAAAAGACCACTTGGCAATCATTTTCCTTTCCACAGTAAGAGCGGCTTTGGCTGGGAGGCCCTGCAGAGAAAGTTAAAGGCTGGAGGAGACAGAGATATCAGGAGTTCCTGCATTTTTTCCCGCGTGTGTCTTTTTCACCCAGAGGGGGAGTACAGTGTTTTCCCACCGTGTCTTCCATTCACTAACGCATTTGTGAATGTGGGAGCGGTGTTTGGAAACCATTCTTTTATTATTATCTGTAAAGCAATGATGCTACATCAAGGGTTGTTTTTTTTTTGGTAGAGACAGAGTCTCACTTTATCGCCCTCGTAGAGTGCCGTGGTGTCACACAGCTCCCAGCAACTTCCAACTCCTGGGTCCAGGCGATTCTCCTGCCTCAGCCTCTTGAGTAGCTGGGACTACAGGTGCCTGCCATGACGCCTGGCTATTTTTCTGTTTTGTAGTTCAGCCGAGGCCAGATTTGAACTTGCCACCTTTGGTATAGGGGGCCGGCGCCCTACTCACTGAGCCACAGGTGCCGCCCTACATCAAGGGTTTTTTAAAACAATGAAAAACCCAATCCTAGCCTCCATCCTGTTCTTACTGCAGCGGTCTGGACGGTCTCTGCCTCTGCTCCCTCTGGGGTCAAGGCTCCCTCGGCAGCCAGCACCTCAGACCATCACAGAGCGCCCCATCTACCGCATGTGGAATCGGCATCACAGCATTTAGAATTTAGCACTGAGGCCCTGCACTACTAAAGATAGAAAAACTAGGCGGGCGTTATGGCGGGTGCCTGTAGTCCCAGCCACTCTAGAGGCTGAGGCAAGAAGATCAACGTGAGCCTAGGAGTTTGAGGTTGCTGCGAGCTGTGCTGAAGCCCCGGCACTCCACCCAGGGCTCTGACACTCTGTTTCAGTAACAACAATAAACACAAAAAATTTAGCCCTGACTTTTAATACCATTCTTCCCAGTTATGTTGAAAGCCCTTTGTGTGCTGAGGCCATGCCTTACTCTTCCCTGGCTTATTCCTGATCATTCTGGGCACAAACCTTGTTCTGAAAGGACCCGCCAACCAGCGACCCTCTCTGCCAGTGTCTCCTGAGCGACCTACAATTCTGACCCTAGTAGATACGTTTTCGGATTAAACTCTTTTACTGGGACTTCTCTTTTGTAAATCTCTACTTTCTCCAATTTTATTGCCGATCATGTTCCCTCCCCCGCCCCGTAACTCGTCTGCTCTCAGAGCTCTAATTATTGCTTCTGTGCTGATGACAAGCAGTGTGCACATTCACTTCCACCTCCCAGGAAATTCACAATCAGTACGCTTAAAAGCAAACTTAACATTTTACACAAATCAGTTTTTCTCTCTTTTGGAATTTATTTTATTCCAACTTGTACTTCATTAGTTATTTTAGTAAGTTTCTATAGATTTCAAACTCTCAAACTGTACCCATGAATCTCTCTCTTTCTATATATTTACCCCTATACTTCCCTTTCGGCCTACAGAAGTGCCCGATGAATATTTGACAGTTTATCTTGATTCACTATTTCTGCCTATATATGTAAATAAGGTCAGGCCAGAAGGGCAGTGCTTTGAGCTGACAATCATTCCAATCCCATTAAAAAAAATAAGTACAGTGTATGTTCTCCAGAGAAGATTATAGGGCTTCAGGTAAAAGCTTTTTGTTGGTTTGTTTGGTTGGTTTTGTTGTGTTTTTGAGACCGAGTCTTCCTCTGTTGCACCAGTTAGAGTACAATGGCATCATCATAGCTCACTGTAACCTCAAGCTTCTGGGCTCAAGCAATCCTCCTGCCTCACCTCAGCCTCCCGAGTAGCTGGGATTACAGGTGTGCTATATCATGCAGGCTAATTTTTTCTATTTTTAGTAGAGACACAGTTTCACTCTTGCCCAGGCTACTCTCAAACTCTTGACTTCAAGCACCTCAGCCTCCCAGAATGCTAGGATTATGGGCATCATCTGACAAAAGAGGCTTAAAATAAAATTTGATGTACATAAATGCATAACCCTTAAAAGTCGATTTTATAAGAGAAATCAGCAGGTCCTTACAGTACCATATCAGCTTATCTGGGGCATCTAAACAAGTTTCAGGTGGGATCTTTGAGGCATCTGGAGCTGAGATTAGAAAAATTTTATGCAACCTTATAAAGAATGTGAGTTCAATCGTTTTTTAGAATAGTTTTGGAGAACAGAAGTTTTCATTATTTCCAAGAGATAAAAAATGAGATTGGTGAACCACAGGATAGGTAAGGAGGATATCCTTTATTTATTTATTTATTTATTTATTTATTTATTAGACAGAGTCTCACTTGGGGTAGAGTACAGTGGCATCATCAGAGCTCCCTGCAACCTCAAACTCCTGGGCTCAAGTGATCCTCCTGCCTCAGCCTCCCAAATAACTGGGACTAGAGGTGCTCAGCTAATGTTTTCTATTTGGGGTAGTGATGGGGTTTTGCTCATATTCAGGCTAGTCTCAAACTGCTAACCTCAAACAATCCTCCCACTCCCTTTCAGAGTGCTAGGATTACAGGCATGAGCCACCAAACTGAGCCCAGCGTATCTTTTAAGACCAAGAGTTACACAGACTCATGTTATCATAGGCACTTAGTGGGCAAGACCATTGGACACCTCATCTCTGATGTGTGGTCTTAAACACAGACTCCATTAGAACAAGAAAAGCCCAGTGAGTTTGCCAGGCCCAAGGCAGGGTTGACTTCTAATGTCATTTACTACTGCAGAACCTTCCCAGTAAATCTCTCCTCCTGCCTGTAATCATCTGATGTGGTGATGAATTACTTTAAATTTACTAGTGTCTTACATGCCCAAGCATCCCAACTGCGCAAAAACTCCCAAGTGCGGGAATTAGAATCCACTGCTTCAACTCTGAGTTGTCTCCCTGGAGCCTCCAATCTGGCCTCTGTTTAGACTAGACCTCAAATGTGGTTTCTTTTCTCCCTTAGACACTTGGGAAGGGGGCTGTGAAATTTATGGTGTAAGTCATACCATGGCAAGAATATTTTAAAACAGTGCCTTTCTTGTTTAAGAAAGCCAATTAGTGTGCCAGGATTTCTGCTGATGGTCCTCGGGATGTAAAGCTAAGAATAGCTGGCTGCACGTCTGTGTTTGGGGTTTCAACATGCTTTGGTTCCTTGAGCCACATTATTGTAGATGTTGCTGCATTTTCTAACAACACACACAATAAATGACTTCTCTAAGAATCCTTGTAAGGCTTACCTGGATCTCTCTTTCCTTGTTTTGCACTCGGTAATCTGTTGCTTACATTTGAAAGGCTGCTGGAGACTTGTTTTTCATCTAGCTCCCTAAGGAAGAAGCAGTTGTTTTCCATGCAGAATCGGGTTGTTGAAGTGATTGTAATTCTCCTTTCCCAAATCTTGGAACCAGAGTCAATTTACCAATGTATACATTTGACTGAGTTACCTCGGCTGGCTCTATTTATGATGATGGGTTTGGGTTGAATTCTCAGGCCTAGATACAAACATTCCCATGCCTCAAATCTTTTTATTGGCTTTTTATACCCGCCAAGTCTCCAGTTATTTTAGTTGGAGAAATTAGAAACGATGAAACTTTGCATGCGACCAGGAGATAGAAGTATATGAACAAGAAGATCCCAGTCCTCTGGGTGCGTTTCTGAAAGCAGTCCTCCTACCTGGCAGCAATAAGTCAGATGATTACGGAAAACGGTGGGTGGATTTATAGATCTTTTGAGTTCAGTTAGCACAGGGTAGAGCCCTCTGCTTCTTTGAGACTCCTGAGGTCTGTAATCAGGCATAATTAAAAGATTAAACAGATATTTAGAAATGGGAAGCTGGTCACTTTTTAATCAGGGAGATTGATCTTCCAATCCCAGTGTGAAGGTGGAATTTTAAATAATTTATAGGGTAGAAATCTGTGGCTTGTCACAACTTGGCTAAAAGAATAAAGGCTGGAAAGAAAGAGGAACTTTTTCCCCCCCTTCTTCTCTAAGTGCCTTGAGAAAAGGAGCACGAAAAGTAGGGAGCCGTGATTCGGTTGTTACATGGGAGACGTTTTCCAGCCTTTGTGTCTCGGCTGCAGGAATGAGATTAGTTCCGTTCCCTCCCGTCCTCTGGTTGGAGGTCTGGACATATTCTCTTCACTACTCAGCAACATTTCTCTTTTATCCTGCAGATACTAGTCAGGTTCCAATCAGGTTAAAGCCAGAGTGTCCTGGACAGGGATCACAAGTGCAGCACAGCGGTGCTTCCATTAGCCAAGAAGATGCATTCCAGAGGCACACATTATCAGAGAACTCGTAATCAGAGTCGGAAAGAGTACAGGAGTGGAAGGAGGGTTCTTGGATGCTACATCGGGGAACTTCTCATAGTGAAAGAAAACGAACCTTCCAATGTTTAAGTAGGTTCTGTTAGCGATTTTTGAGAAAATATAAAATAAGTGTCTTGGAGTGCTGGCACTAAGAGGAAGAATTAGCTGGTTGACTGACAGTCAGAAACCAGAGGCGAGCCCACAGGGAGAGGGCTGTCAGCAGAGGCTATCCTTTTAAGGGTCGTATGGGTTTAGGTTTAGAAAGGGTTGAAAAAATTTCTTCTACTCCCATCTCAGGTTTCCAGTGACTCAGCCAAGTTGGCGGGTCCTCCTGAGTCAGGGAGTGCCTGGGTAAGAGTGGCTGACTGTGCTAGGTTCCTTTGACTGCACCTGTGATGAAGCCTCTGCCTATTCCTGGATGAGTTTGCAAGACTGAAGCAAACTGACCTTTGGACAAAGCAGTAGGCTGAGCGAAGTTTCAGGACTGGATTTGCCCTCACCCAACATCTATCTGCAGCATCGGAAGAACAGAGTGGCTTTGCCCACGTGGAGGGATGAATGGAGAAACCCTTTTATGCCACACTCTATGCAGTCATCATTGAGAGGGATGAGTTGTATCAGTCAAAAACTGAAGCACTGATGGCAAGACCTTCTTTGCCAGCTCTTAGTCACCTGCCCTTGCTCTTGGGGAAGGAGGGAGTACAAAGGAGAAGAAGAATAGATGAGGCTGAGGAATGCAGGCTGGAGTGGAGGGGAGGTCAGAGGATGTGGGGGTCCGGGGTAGATGGCCTCACATGGCATCTTTCTGCTCTTAATTTGGTTGGGACAACTAGAAGCTGAGAACTAAAGCATTTTTGCCACTTATCAAGATTCATCAATTGAACCATGCATTTATAGGAGATTTTCTCCCAAAGAACTTACCGATTGGAGGTGGCACGCTAACAGGAGCCCAGAAAATTGACTGAGGGTGGAAATTGACTGAGATTCCTAGCCTGTTTCTCTGGCCGCTGAAGTGTAGTTAGCGTGTGGATCGAAGGTTGGGAGCAGAAAGCAATGCTCGAATAGCTGACTGTGGGGCCAGACGTAAAAAGGAATTTCTGAAGATCAGCAACAACCAGGGCACATTTTATACTCATGGCTGATATGCATGGATTTGTGTTCCTGTGCAGGGCATAACCAGGAATTAATACATTAAGGTTCCATCATCTCTACATGCCTGGCTCCTCACCTATAACCTCAATGCATGGTTTTTCAACTGCAGCACAATTGACATTTGGGCCTGGATAATACTTTTGGGGAAGGCTATCTGGGGCATTGCAGGATGTTTAGCGGCATATCTGGCCTTTACTCACTCGATGCCAGTAGAACCTTTTTCCCATTCCCCAGTGTGACAACCAAAAGTGCCCCAGATATTGCCATGATCTCTGGTGGGGCAAAACTGCTCACATTTGAAAATCACCTTCTTAAAGACACCTATCATTTATAATGAAGTAGAAGGCCAATTAGAAATCAGGTTGAATCTCCACTTATTTATTAAGGTTTCGTATAAAGAAATAGTAAGACCACTTTTGGCACCTGCTTGTGGGTTTGAGCCATAGAGAAATCAATGCCTTGATAGTTATCTACTCTGGTTGCACCAATGTTGCAATACAGTCCTTAATACAACAGTCAGCACACAAAGTTTTGTTACCACCTTTATTTCAGTTCTCTTCCTTTCTTTCTATAGTGCCCTCTTTTACTTTCTTGGCCACCAAAGTGACTTAAATATGATACCCTTTTGAAGAATGTTTTACAGAAGGCAATGCTCAGTGTAAAGAAATAAATGATTCACTTGTGGTAGAGCTTCAGGCAGCAGCAGGGCCCAGGTAATCCGGGAGAGATTTCTGCATGGAGACCTCTCCACTGTCCTCAACTCATGCCAGGCAGAGGCCTCCAAATCCTACTATTTGCGTAGTTGGCACTGCCGGAAAAGATCTGTTGTTAGTATCCGTTAACAATTGGCAACAATATTCCAAGAGTTGTTGTTGGTTTTGCTGGGAAACAGCTCTGGTTCTGAAGAGAAGGATCTTGTTTTATGGAAATAGAAGCATTTCGCCCTAGGAAAGGAATAAAAGCAATCAGTGGTTCTTACAAAGCTTTCTGCTCAAGTAATTTTGGTCAAGTTCTGTGTGTCAGTAAATTGAACAAAGTGTTACCATCATAGATTATGAAATGCAGAGTCTAATTTTAATAAGGTTACCAGTAAGTGTGGGAGTTCTGGGTCAACAGTGAAGAGTCTGAGTGAGTGAGAGCCAGGGAAAAATTAGTAAGACAAACAACCCAACAATAACCTGTAGGGTAACCATAAAAAACTGTTGACTTGACAACTTTATGAGAACAGGCAGCAAAATGTCTTCTCTGCTTTAGCATGGTGTTGCAAATTCATGCTTGAACAGCAAGTGCATGTGAGAAGGGACCTCTCTCCTAAGAGTTTTATAGGATCTCTGCTAGCAAGAGGACAGAAGGCCATTTTAGAGCATTGATACCTAGTGTTAACCCAGCACTGAGCTCTAGATAACAACCAAGCTATCCAGCAGCAAAAATTGGTCTATTCCTTATTCTGCTGGTTGAAAAGAGTGGAGAATGATCTTGTTGGTTAAAAATGTTTATGATATTTATTCTGAAAAGATTCTTCCAGTATCTTACTACAAATACAAGTGTTTATTTAAAATAATAAAAGGAAATGAAACAAGGTGGGATAAGATAAACTCATAAGCAACCCATTCTAGGATTCTAGCTTTCTTGAGCTGGGAGACTGTTGGTGTTAGGCTCCCAATTTCCCTGGAATTTGTAGAGCAGGCTAGGCCAGGTAAGGAGCAAGCTGTGATGGATGATCATCACCCTTTCTCTTCTACATCAGCTCAGCTCTATCTTTGACGATATGCCATCTCTCCTTGCCTGTACGTATGTGTTGACTCTATCTCTTAACGATTTTGAGATGTCTGGAAAAAGAGGGATCTTGCCTAGAAATGCTTGCTGGGCTTCCAAGCTCTGTTATTATGTCTTCCTTCTCTCCCCACATAAACGATCTGTTTCATCTAAAAGTTGGAACTGTCTGGTTTTAGTTGACTCTCCAACATAGGGTTAATGAGTGAGTGATCTCATTCCGATTTATGGTTCAAATACCATCTGTTTGCTGATGTCTCCCAAACTTACCTCTCTGGTCCAGACTTCTACCTGAACGCCTGCTTCTTATTCAGCATCACCTCTGTGATATCTCCTACGCCATTCAAACCTAACACCATCAGAACCCGAATTCCTGATTCCCACCCAGCAAACCTGTCCTTTCTGCAGGCTTTCCTGCCTCAGTAAATGCCAACTCCACTCTTCTGTTCCATCCGGCGGAAAACCTTGGTATCATCTTCCCATCTCTCACTGCCCACATGAGAGCTATCAGCAAAACTAGGGATTCCACCTTCAAAGAACATGTATTCAGAATTTAGCCATTTCTTACTGCCTCCATACCTGACCCAAGCTACCCTTGTCTCTTGCCAGGTTAAATACAAGTGATTCATCTTCTCACCCCCTTACTTATGCCCTTATAGTCCTGTTTTCTCAGCACAGCAACTAAAGGAGTCCTTTTACAATCATTGCTCTGTACAAATTCATCCAGTCTTCCTGTCTCAGAATGAAACCGATGTCATATGAACAACAAGGCCATGTGCAGTCCCCTAATCCTGCCTCTCCCCCACCCACTTCATGATGCTCCAGGCCAGACCCAACATCTTCCTTGATATCCAAGAATTCTCCTGCATCCAGGACTTTGCCCTTGGTATTACCTACCAGGATTGCTGTTTCTCCAGACATCAACTTGCCTCTGTCCTCTGCTAACTTTGGGATTTTTCCTCAAATATTGGTTTACCAGTGAGGGAATTCTTGACCCAACTATATAAAGCAGCACTTGCACCCTTTCTTCCCCATGAAACTATCTACTGGTCCTTCCTATGTTATTTTTCTTCTAGGCCTTTATCTCTTCTACCGTTACATTTCTTTGTTTACTTTGTCTCTCAGTAAAAGGTTATAAGATTTATGAGGGCAGGTCTTCGTTTTGTCCCCTACTGTCTCCCCTACGGCCTAGATCAATAACCACTACGTTCTAGATGCTTAGTACACATTCATATTATAGAATCAGTGGCGCCTATGAATTTCATTTAAATGTTACCTTTTTTGGAGGCCCTCCATGATCCTCTAAGTCTGGGTTAAACATCCCTCTGTTTTCATCTAAAAGGAAAACCCAAATCCAATAAGTAGAGACTCCTCATTCTTCCCCACCAGCCCCCAGCAACCACTAATCTGCATTCTGTCTCTATAAAGTTGCCTATTCTAGATATTTTCTATAAATGGAATCATATAAACATACGGCCAGTTTTGCCAAGGAGGTTTTAATATATGTGATTCTTTTAATCCTGTTGGCATGCATAGTAATGCATTGAACTTGTATCTCTTTCTCTCAAGTACATACTACTTGAAAGGGCCAAATAAATTAATGTGAAGAACTGTCTTCCAAGGTATCACTGTATTTTACCAAAAGCCCTTTCTGTGCAATGACCAATCCTTCAAGCCCTCATCCACCTCCCCCTACCCATCAAGTGTCTTTTTTCCACTCCTCCCACCTCCCCAGTTCACCACCTCTTCTCCAACCTCTTTCTTGATGCTTGCTGGGATGAAAGGGGTGGTGATAAAAGACTAAAGCTGAGGGGCACTGATGAAAGTCCATGAAATCATGAAAGGTAGGGAAAATCTGTGTAAGAACTTGTTCCCCAAATCTCAGAATCTTTTTGAAGCTTAAAGGAGCTGGGTTAAGGGAAAAATAAAAAGAAGTTCTATTTCATGTAGTAGATTAGATACATACAGAACTTGTTACCCTGGTGAAAAGATAAATAGCTTTAGGGTTTAGACAAATATACGGACAATAAATCAATAACAGGCTGTTGAGAGGGAACTAGGCACAGGAGTTAATATCCCACAGCAATTAGCATCCTTGAGCACAAAATGCCCCTCACCAGGGCAGGGCACTGGGCTGACTGGGCCAAGGGTGGACGCTGTGGTGATTTCAGCGGCAGCCTGCTCAGTTGATCTGCTAGCCTGTCTCTTCCTTAGAAAGCTTTCTGAAATTGCAATCAGCTTCATGTAAGCTTTTCAGAGCTTAATTTTACAAACTATAAATGAATTTGCCCTTGGGATGGGCATTAGTGTTTTTCAGACTTTCGGCTATTTCAGAATTTATAGGTGAGAGAGTGACAGAGGAAAAGCAAGCTCTCGAAACCAACAAATCATCTTCCTTTGTTATCAAAAACAGATTCTAATTTTATCTTGAAGGAGGCAAAAGTAAAGTGTTTGGGTTACTTTAGGTTTTCAACATAGCTCAGTTAATTACCACAGAGCATCTGAGAATTAGCCGAATAGTTTTAAAAGTTTATATTTGATTAAACACCCATGGTAGAAACAACACTTCTAATTTATGCTTTGACCTTAGCTTATTTTTTTACTTTTAGATTTTGCAGTAATTTATGATTTGGCAAGGGTGCATACAACATTAGCTTGAACTTGTTGTCCTTAATTTAATTAACTGTAATACCCCAATGCTACTGTCTCAAATTGATTTGGCCCAAAAATATTACATTGCTTACTGGACTAATATTAATATGTATGGTTTAAACCAGGACAGGACAATGTACCTCTGAAATAAATGAACAATAGGCAAATACTGTTTCTTTTTGCCAGTGAAAACACTTGGCTAGATGGATGGGCTGAAGATGACACCAATGTGCTGAGATATATGTCCACAAGATGAGACCTCTGAAATGAGGAATCACAAAACACAGGACCCTTCAACTGAGACACCATCTTTTAGTAATTCACCAAAATGAGGAACAGGAAGGGAGAGAGGGGAGGCACCTGACGCTTGTTCTCTAGACCTTTTAAAAAACACGGAGTTGTTCCTTTGACCACACACATGCGAATCTATAAGAAAAGTGATATTATAGACATCAAGGGAATGGTACTGTTCAAAAAGGCCACACAAATGTTCTACCAGGACAGAACTGCAAGAGTCTATGGTGTTACCTGGCATGCCGCTGGCATTGTTGCAAACAAACAAGTTAAGGGCTAGATTCTTGCCAAGAGGACTAATGTTCGTATTGAGCATATAAAGCACTCATCTAAGAGCTGAGATAGCTTCCTACCATGCGTGAAGGAAAACGATTGGAGAAAGAAGGAAGCCAGAGAGGAAGTACCTGGGTTCAACTGAAGCACCAGCCTGCTCCACCCAGAGATTCAGCCTTCGTGAGAACCAACGGAAAGGAGCCTGAACTGCTGGAACACATTCCCTATGAATTCATGGCATAATAGGTGTACAGCACAGCACTCCGGAGAACTGAGAGGACCCGCTGAACCAGGGTGTAAGGTGCCAGAATCTATTCTCTATGAATTCATGGTGTAATAGGCATAGCAAGCTTCCTCATGTTCAATGGTAAGGCCCCTGAGCTGCTGGAACCTTTTCTCTATGAATTCATGGCATAATAGGTGTAAAAAATAAAAGGCTCCTGTAAAGAAAAAGAAAACTCATAGGAGGTTGTACTTCTGCAATTGAAGGTGCACAGAGTTTTTTGTTGTTGTTGTTTTTGAGACAGAGTTTCACTTTGTCGCCCTTGGTAGAGTGCTATGGCATCACAGCTCACAGCAACCTCAAACTCTTGGGCTTAAGTGATTCTTTCACCTCAGCCTCCCAAGTAGCTGGGCCTACAGGTGCCCACCACAATACCCGGCTATTTTTTTGGTTGCAGTTGTCGTTGTTGTTTAGCAGGCCCAGGCCAAGCTCAAACCCACCAGCCTCAGTGTATGTGGCAGGCGCCCTACTCACGGAGCTGCAGGCACCAAGCCTGCACGAAGTTTTTGTTTGTCTTAATTTGGTAAAATTTAGCATAAAAGTGAAAATATAATGAAGGTTTCAGGCACCATAGAGAGACTTTTAATCTGGGAACAAAAGACATTTGACCAATGAAAATAATAATTTTAAACAAGGACTACAACTTGCCTAGCAAGTTCCTAGTTCCATTTTCCCAACTGAAGTTGTCGTTCTTTTTCGTAGGTTATGCATTTTGGCATAATACAGACTGATTAAACTTTCTTAGATGAGGAAAATATAATCCAAAGAAAATGGTTTCATAGACGAGGCTGACTTAGCTAGTATTAATAAGTGGGGAAGGCATGTACTGCTCAGAAGGGAACACAGGAAAGCCTAGGGATAGGATAGTCACTCAAGAAGAAACAACAAATCAAAGGATGGATGATTTTGATTTGTGTGTTTTTTCTCTGTAGGAAATCGCTAATCGGCTAGCATGTATTTATTTAGACTCCACCTCCTGGTAAGCCTTGTACCGGGTATTGCTAGGTCTGCAGGAACTTCTCTTCTTTAGAACCCTTACATCACTCATCGTCATCACCACCATTACAACCACCACCACCTTCAGCACAGCCTCATTTAAGGAACACCTGTCAGACACTTTAAAATTATTTCACTGAATAATGAAATAATTCAAATTTCAAATGCTTTGAAATTTCAATGGCAAATTTCTTGCAAGGGAGATATTATTTTCCCATTTTACAAATAGGAAAACTCATGTTCAAAGAAATTAAGAAACATGCCCAATGTCTTTTATCAGTGGTAGAGTCAAGATGAAAGTTCAAGTGTGACTGCAAAACCTTATCAATCCACCATACTCAATGTTTATGTCTAAGTGTATATGTTTATATGAAACATAAGTTGTTGAACTTTAGGGTAATTATAGGGATCTCTGTGGTGTTTGTTTTACTAGTCTTCCCTAACTAGAATAAAGACCAAGATAGCAGGGCTTCAATATTAGCCATTTGCATCACATTTTCCAGTTAATGGAAATTTGAATTGGGTGGTCAATCCAGAAACTGGACAGTCATCATGGCCCAGTTAACCCAACCATTTTTCCTAAAATTAAAATAAAACATTTTTAATTTTCAATATCTACTAATCTTATCAGAATTGCATGGGTTAAAAAAAATCTGTTAAATCTTGTTAGTTTTCAACTTCTCAGTTATTCTGAGCAAGTTTTAATTCAAAGTCAAATGAAATTTCTTTTCTATAAAACAACTTTCTCCAGCCATTTCCATATGATAATATTATTGGTATATGTGGCAACTATTTCAAGTCATTTTGTGAATCCTCTTTGGAACTTTAAAGTGATTTTTAATGGGTATATATATTAATGTCAAGGAACAAACCTTTTGTACTTTGAAAACACATCCTAATAAGTGAAGTACATCCCATTTTTGTTTTCATCTTTCAGTATTTGAAGTATCTAAGTATTTTTAGTAGTATACAATTCACAGACCATATAATTCCTCCTGGGTACAATTCAGTGGTTTTTAGTATAGTCAAAAGATTGTACAACCATCACCACTGTCTAATTTCAGAACATTTTCATTATCCCCCAAAGCAAGTCCATACTTGCTAACAGTTACTCCAGATCTCCCCTTTCCTCAACCTCTAACAACCACTAATCTACTTTCTGTCTCTGTTAAGTTGGTTTATTCTGGGCATTTTATTTAAATGGAATCATACAATATGTGACCTTTTGTATCCAGATTTTTTCATGTAGGTAATGTTTCTAAGGTTCATCCATGGTGTAGCATATACCAGTAATTAGTTCCTTTATATGGCTGCATATTCTGTTGTATGGATATACCACATTTGTTCCTACATTTGTCTGTTGATGGACATTTGGTTTGTTTTCACTTTGACTGGTATGAATATTTATATATAAGCTTAATACAGGAATGTGGAAAATATGTTTTTATTTCTCTTGAATGTATACCTAGAAGTAAAATTCCTGGGTCATATGGTAACTCTGTATTGATCATTTTTAAAAACTGCCAAACTATTTTCTACAATGGCTGCACCATTTTACATTCCTACTAGTAAAGTATAAGCTTCTAATTGCTTCACATCTGCCCTAACACTTGTCCTTTTTTATTATATTTCATCCAGTGGGTTTGAGGTGGCATCTCATTTGGTTTTGATTTGCATAGACCTAATCATGAATGCTATAGACGGTATTTACTTGGGCTTGTTGACCATGGTGTATCTTCTTTGGAGAAATATCTGCTCAGGTCCTTTGCTAATTTTTTTAATTGGGTTGTTTCCTTTGTTGCTGTGATTTAAGAGTTCTCTATATATGCTAGATATTAGAACCTGATTAGTCACATACGAATTGCAAATACTTTTTCCTATTCTGTAGATCATCTTTTCACTTTTTTTGACAGTGAAGGTTTGAGACATAAAAGTTTTAAATTTTGATGAAGTTCAACTTATTTTTTCTTTTGTTGTTTGTGCTTTTGGTACCATGTCTAAGAAACCATTCCCTAATAATACTAGGTCTAAAAGATTCACACCTATGTTTTCTTCTCCAAGTTTTATACTTTGGCCTGACATTTAGGTCTTCAATTCATGTTGGGTTAATTTTTGTATATGGTGTGAGGTAGGATTCCAACTTCATTTTGTTTTTCTATTGCTAAAATTAAGTATCATGGCAGAACGGCATAGTGATTAAAAACTCAGGCTTCAAAGTCTGCTGGTGTTACTAGCTGTGAGACTTTAAGAAAATGCTCCCATTTCCCTGTGAAGAAGGGAAAGAAGATATAGTAGTATCTCATTAGTGGGTGCACTGAAATTCAAATCATAGACTTGTTATAAGAACTGAGTCTGTGCATTTAAAATGTTGACAGATGGTGAACACTGATTATTAGTTGTCATCATCTATGGCTTCATGAATTCTCCTCACATTTAAGACTATCTCTTCATCATGTCCAAGTACATTTCTGATGGTGGGCTAAGTTCCTTACCCCAGTGTCATATCAAAAATAGGACTGAACAGATAGATTTTCAATATGGACTGAGTTTATGGTTGTAGCTCACCACAGAAAAAAGCAAATTATTTGCAGAAAATCATTTCAAATCTTTTTTAGAACTTCACACAGAGACTAAAACAAGGCAAATGTATTGGTGTGCTAGGGCTGTCCTAAAAAAGTACTGCACACTGGGTGGTTGAAGCAGTAGAAATTTACTGTCTTACAGTTTGGAGGCTTGAGGTCCAAGATCAAAGTGGCAGCAGGATCAGCTCCTTCTGAGGGCTGTGAGGGAATCTATTCTAGTTCACTCTTCTTGGCTTGTAAAGGCCCATCTTCTTCCACATGTCTTTTTACACTTGCAGTGAAATGAATTTTGTCCCTCAAAAATTTGTACGTTAAAGCCTTAACTCTCAGTGTGATGGTATTTGGAGATGAGGCCTTTGATTAGGTCTACATGAGATCATGGAGCTGGGGCCTGTGTGCTCGATCCTTGTAAGAAGAGACATTAGAAAACATGCTCCTTCTCTGTGTTATTTGAGGGCCCTACAAGAAGGCTGTGAGCTGCAAGCCAGGAAGCAAGCCCTCTGCAGGAAATGAATCAGCAGACACCTTGATTTTGGACTTTCCAGCCTCCAAAACAGTGAGAAAATACATTACAGTTGTTTAAGCCACCCAGCCTCTGATATTTTGTTATGGCAGCCCAACTTGAATAACACAACATTATGCGTGTCTGTTTCTGTGCCCAAATTTCCCCTCTTTATCAGGACACCAATCGTATTGGATCAGGATCCACCCTAATGACCTCATTACATAATCACCTGCTTATCTCTGTAAAGACTCTACCTCCAAATAAGGTCACATCCTAAGGAACTGACCTCATTATATAATAATCTGATTATCTCTGTAAAGACCCTACTTCCAAATAAGGTCACATCCTGAGGAATTGGAAGGAAGGACTTCAATTTATCTTTCTTTTTTTCTTGGGTGGGGAGGAGTTAAATAATTCAACCCATAATAGCAAGCAAAACAAGGTAAATGTGCATATCACCCTTGAGAGGTACTGAGAGAGTGAAGAAGACAATGAAAGACTGCAGGAGCAAATGGAAGATTATAGGGGCCAGGATAACAGTGAGGGAAGGTAGGAATGGTGAGCCAAGAGGGAAAGGTGACATGCTATGGACTAAATAAGAGGTCTTAATATGCTTTGGTGAATATGGGAATTTTTGTCTATGTAAAAAAATGACTTAAATTTACATGCCACATTGTAGTACCAAGGAGTCCAGACAACATGTGAGCAATGCATGTGTCTTCAGCCATTCCTTGCTGTGTCATTCACACATACTGCTTGCAATGCCCAAGGGCACAGAGTGGGCCCCCTTGCATGGGAGTTCATGGAGACTCAGCATGAGTATAAGGTAAGTGGATTATATCTGCAACTGAGTGGGTAGGTGGAGCTGGTTCTGAAAGCTCTTAGGGGCCATCTTTTCCCTGTAAACTAGAACTTGCTGCAAGCACAGAAAGAAGGCAATAGTACTTAAGGAAACATGAATGACCAAGAAATCCTATCCCATCCTACCTTTCCTTACTCTGCATTATCCATCCACACAAGCTGAAAACAATGACGTGGAAGGAAAGGAGAAAATAGGACGGCCCATGGTTTCCTTTCCTCTCAGACCTTCTTTACTCCTTCATGAGATGAAAGTAGAGAGTGTATGGGTGTCAAAATATAAAGAAACCCACAGAGATTGTTTGTGCAGTTTCCAGTTTGTGCAGTTTTTGTTCTGGTGAGAACAAAATACTTTTACATGTATGAGCTAGGAAGTGCAAATTATTTTAGTGATTTCACCAATGAGTTAAATGCCCCTTAAAACTCTCATTGCCTCCTATTGAAGACCAAAAGTAAAATTCATGCCAGTAATCTAAAATTTTAATTTTCCTTTACTTAGAATAACATCAAAAAGCAAACAAAAAATGTAAAAAATATCATGACAGTTCAAGAAACCATAGAAGAAAGGAAAAGTCTTTATTATATTTTAGTACATTTAATGGCACCCTTTCCCTGCTTTTTGAATGAAGGGCACTGCATTCTAATTTTGCCCTGGGCCCCCTGTACCATGCAGTACGATTCTCAGGTTAGCTCTTGCAGGGTGGTACATTCTGATGCAGAAGTGAGGGCAATCAATAACCATAAAATTGAGGTATGTGTGATGAAATTCAGACATCTGCAACAAGGCATGAAAGAAACGCTTTGGAGAGGGACACATTCCTGTTTGATCATTTCATGTAGGCAGCCAACCCCCTTGGTAGAAACTCAGTCCGTACTTTGGGTAACTCATAGAAAATATTTACCAGGAAACTTCAGTGCACCTAGCAAGAAACTTCCAGGTAATTTAGAATTACTTGCCTTCCTATGTGAACTTAATGTGTGTAAAAAGAAAAGTGTTAGTGCTTCCTGAGATTTGACTTCAACTAATTAAAGCACGGTTGCTAACTCCATCTAAGGGAGCAGGCAGGGGGTAAAAGGTGTCACCTTAGGGAGACTTTTGTCAAATGGATAATTCAAAAAAGTCATTCCTTTTGAGCTTGGAGTCATTAACTCCTGTAGTAGCCAACTGTGAGAGTTATGTTTGAACTTGTCTTGAAAATTACTTTTAAAAAGGAATGGACAAGGAGGCTGCTGATGTGGGCGCCGGTTTCTTCACACACTTTCAGCAAGAAGCTGCATACACTTGTTTTAAAACCTGTCTGGAATACTACTAGCATTCTCCAGGATCTTACAGGAGAGTCCCTCCACAGTAGACTCAGCACCTGCCTCTGTGGAGCACAGACTCAAAAGTCGCAACAACCCCCGAAGTCAAAGTCACTCATTCCTTTCATATTTTTGATCCAGGAAAAGTAATATTTGAGTACTTGTTCTTACATACACCATTGTTTGAGCAGCACAGCTCAAAGGACCCTCTCTCAGGCTAGCTCAGTAGGCAGTACCTTCCAAATGTTGAAACCTCATCAAAGCACTATCGGTTCTCTTGGTTCTTATTCATTCATTTGCTAGAGCTGCCGTGACGAAGTACCACATACTAGCTGTTTAAACAACAGCAATGTCTCGCCTCCCACTTCTCCAGTCTGAGAGTCCAAACTCAGGGCGTGGAGGGTTGGTTCCTCCTGAGGAATGAGAAGGATCCGTTCAGGCCTCTCCTCTTGGCTTATAGATGCTCATCTTCTCCCCATGTCTCTGCACATTCTTTCTCTGTGTGTGTGTCTTAGAGCCCCAACTTTTTCCTTTATAAGGACACCAGTCAGATTGTATCAAAGCCCACTCTAATGACCTCATTTTAACTGATCACCTCTGTACCAATCCTATCTTCACATTCAAAGATATTGGGCATTCTAAGACACTAGACTTTAACATGTCAGTCTGAGGGTGTGAGGACAAAATTCATCCCATAATGGTGAGAGAGGATGGCATTTAGGGTAAACCCACTTAACAAACACCTACCCCAGCACAGGCGCTGATCCATGGCAGCCTCACTGATACACTAGAAACAAAAACAAATCCTTCCAGTGTCTCAAAAATACCTTCTAAAAGCAGTCAAATTAAGTTTACGGTGGTCTATTAACTGATGCACCGAAGCATCCAATCAATACCTTTTGCAAAGATTTACACCAAAAGGGGTGAACCCTTAAAAAGTTCAATCTTTGAAGAAGTACTTACTTATTTATTTATTTTTGAGTGAAATTCTCATTCTGTCTCCCTGAGAAAAGTGCTGTGGCATTATCATAGCTCACAGCAACCTCAAACTTTTGGGCTCAAGAGATCCTCTTGCCTCAACCTTCCAAGTAGCTAGGACTACAGCCATGTACCACAATACCCAACTAGTTTTTCTAATTTTAGTAGACACACGGTCTCACTCTTGCTCAGACTAGTTTCCAACTCCTGTGCTCAAGCAATCCACCCCCTTTGACATCCTAGAGTGCTAGGATTGCAGGTATGAGAACCATCATTTTAATTATGGTTGAATGACATATGAACATTAGCTCATATGTCATTCCTCATTCATTGATTTTTCATTCTGAATAACTGAGACTTCCATATTTAAAATTGTGTTGAGGACTATTTCATTTGTATCTAGAGCAGTGGTTCTCAATCTTCCTAATGCTGCAGCCCTTTAATACAGTTCCTGTGGGTTGTGACCCACAGGTTGAGAACCGAGGATAATGTGTCTTCAGCATCGAGTAACTGAAGACAATTTTGACATAATGTTTTGTTAAAATGCCACACTTTGGTGACCAATAGTTTTGCCTCTCACAATCTGGATAAATTTGGGCACATCAATTTCTCCATGCCTCTTTTTCTTTGTCTGCCTCATAGAGTTGGAGGGTTGGATGAGAAAACCACCAGTAAGCTCTTAGTTTGAGATCTGACACCCACCAGATGCTTAATAAATGGTAGCTGTCCTTGCATTATGATTGTGTTTCCTATGCTCATATGTTAAGGGTCAGGGCCAGGTCTGCAGAGCCAAGAGCACAGCAAGAGGGTAGTTTGTCAGAAGGGGGAGTTTTTGAAGTTGAGGGGGTTATAAGCAGGGTGATGCTGAGGAGAAAGAAATGACCAAAGTTGTGATGTGACCCACACTCCCCACATCCCACACATCTCCCATCAACTATGCAAATCACAAGGTCATTGGTAGAACTGGATTTCCTGTGGAAGATGGCATGAGGTGGAGCTTGACATCAGTCTGCAGTGGAGTGCAGGGATGGGACTAAAGTCAGAAGGGAGTGGAGACAGAAGAACCCATACAGCAGACAATTCCAGACCATCCAAAACTTTCCTCCAAACGATTTTCCCAGCCTCATTTGCCATCGTTTCTTACAACAAACCCTCTAATCAGGGCAAATAAGTGACTAACTGCTTCCTGAGTTCCCATTTTCCATGTTGTTTTGTCTCCTGGACTAACCTGTTTATCTCCACCTCTTCTTCACCCTCCCCTCTGCACCTCTCACCCAAAGCGCCCACCCACACACACACATACACACACACAAAAACCCTGGAGTTTCCAAGTGCCAGCTCAAAAAACACCACCCCTGACCTCCCAAGAAGAAACAATTCCACTGGTTTGCCCATAATATTTTCTTCAAAGGCCACCACACATCTCAGCTGACAGTATTTTCAGCTGTATTCCTAACTACCTGCAAGGTCATATAGTTCTCCTTTGCCTAGAGTCTAACTCATTGCCTGACATAGAGCACAGGTTCAGTTCAGGTTTTAATGAAGAGGCAAATGAATGAACAGAAGCAAATAATAATAGGAAAAATCCCCAAAGTTAGGTAAAACCCCCAAATATTCCATATGTGACTTTGGAATGCATTTTATACACACTTCCAGAGAACATCAAACACAAAACTTCAAAGTAATGAAGCCAGCCTGTGCAGATCCCAGTTGGGTGGGGTGTCCTGGAAAAGGGGTGGGAATCCAAACAGGAAAGGAGGGACCTCTCACCAGCCAACTACCCTTCCCTAGCCTTGTGGTTTATCTAGAAATCAGAGAGAATCCAAATGGCTTAGAGCTCAACAGTACAGAGCTGGATAATTCATAGATAATTGTAAGGCCTTTGGAAATATAAGTGTTATGTAAATGTTAAATTATAATAATACAAAAATAACCATCTTCCATTATCTCCTTTAAAGATGCAAATGGCATATACTCTTTTAAAGTTAAAGTGGGTTCAAGAAACAGCAATAAGTTTTAACACAGGGTTGCACCAAATGATCATGCAAACCCATTCAATGTTCTAACTGCAATTGTAGCACTGACCATCAACCCTGAAAACAAATTACAGTAGTTAATGACAGGGAACAGTAATCAGAATGTTTCTAGAAAATCACTTGGAAACAGCATTGTCAACAAAGGCCTCTCAAATACAGCTGTAAACAGCTTAAATAACAGAATAACTCAGTGACCTATGGCCCAAGTGCCAAGAAGAAGACGTTAAACACATTCTGGGTCCCAAATCACTGACTTCTAAGTGACTATGTAGGCTGTTTTTAACCTCAGTCTTTCTGGGTCATTCTAAAGGTGGGGGAGAGCGAATTGCCCTTGAACGATCTGCTGTTTAGTAAGTCTTATCCTGGTTCATTCCTGTACTCAGAATAAGTCTCCCTTTCTCCTCTCCTTTGCATTTTTTGTTATCTTTGGCATTCGCTTTTGAAAAACATGCGCCTCACTTGGAACAAATCCACCAAGGCAAACAACCTGAGAACTTTCCAAACAGCCCCGACTGTTGTGGTTCCCTGGCATCTCTCAGGGCTCACAGAGCTTGTGGAGATCCTGGCATCAGAGTTTCTTGTTAGCTATAATAGAAACTGACATTCACATATCTCCATCTTAATTCCCTGGAGACTGGTGTAGCTCATGTCTGCGATAAGTGAGCGGGGAGTGGGGGGGTGGGGGGACGGGGTCTAGGAGGAAAACCTGTGTGGGTGGATGAGGATCTGGAGAAGGAGGCCAAGGACACTCTGTAAGATTCGAGACTGAAAAATTGTTCTCATAGTGCTTTGATAGCAACAGAGCAAAATAAAGAACAATTGAGAAGAAGATTGCTTCTATAAATTGCCACTCTTTCCAGAAAAGCTCAGGGATAACTCCTTGTATTGCCTGCAATGGAGAAGTGAGCGATTCCTTGTAGTTATAGGGTTGGGGGTTTTCTTTCTATTTTTATTTTTTTTTATTTTTACATATACATGTGTTTATTAGGTTTCCACTTTTTGCCTTCACAGAATTAAAAAGGCTTAAAATTTAATAACAAGTCCTTATCTTAAATAAGGACTAGAAACAAAAACCTCAAAAAGAATGAAGATAAATACATTCAGAAAGAAGTCAGACGATTACTGCATCGAAATATTAAGCAATATTAATAAAAGTACAAAGAAAGTAACTTTCAAATTGTCAAATAAGAGTAAGTCTATTATAGAATGCTTTAACTCTCAGGCTCAGTATGGAGTCATATTTAACTTCTTATTTTTTCCCCAAAGTCTCAAAAAATAGACAATATTTATAAATAAAAGTAAAAGATAATTTTTTTTTATAATTTTATTGAATCATAATTCTGTACATTGGTGCAATCATAGGGCACGATTCATATACATTCAGAAATGTTTTCATCGTACTGTTACAGATAGCCTTCATGGCATTTTCTTGAGATAATTTTAAAAAAAGATCAT
>CAUYON010015927.1:0-14125 GCA_963573935.1 Arctocebus calabarensis | reverse complement strand
GGCTAAGGCGCCAGCCATGTAAACCTGAGCTGGTGGGTTCGAATCCAGCCCGGGCCCGCCAACCAACAATGACGGCTGCAACCCAAACAAAAATAGCCGGGCGTTGTGGCGGGCGCCTGTAGTCCCAGCTACTTGGGAGGCAGAGGCAGGAGACTTGCTTGAGTCCAGAAATTGGAGGTTGCTGTGAGCTGTGATGCCATAGCACTCTATCCAGGGCGACAGCTTGAGGCTCTGTCTCAAAAAAAAAAAAAAAAAAATTGATGGTTTTGGGCGGTGCCTGTAGCTCAATGGAGTAGGGTGCCGGCCCCATATGCCAGAGGTGGTAGGCTCAAACCCAGCCCCGGCCAAAAAACGCAAAAAAGAAAAAAAAGAAAAGATGGTTATAAGGACTCTGATAATGTGATGGAAATGCTTAGAACACAATGTCAAATTTTTTAAAAGTAGAGAAAGTGTAAAGAAATAGAAGCAAAATAATATCAATGGTAAAGCAAACATGTTGAGATGAATGTGGTCTTTCTTTTTCATTCTCTAATGTGGTTTATTTTTGTAGTAAAAATTATATTTACTTAAAGACCCGGAAATAGATGGAAATTTATCAAAAGATTCGACTTCCTGGCTCAGCGCCTGTGGCTCAACGGGCTAAGGCACCATCCACGTACACCTGAGCTGGCAGGTTCGAATCCAGCCCAGGCCACCAAACAACAATGACGGCTGCAACCAAAAAATGACTGGGCGTTGTGGCGGGCGCCTGTAGTCCCAGTTACTTGGGAGGCGGAGGCAGGAGACTCGTCTGAGCCCAGGAATTGGAGGTTGCTGTGAGCTGTGATGCTACTGCACTCTATCCAGGGTGACAGCTTGAGGCTCTGTCTCAAAAAAAAAAAAAAAAAAGATTCGACTTCCTTTTTCCTCCCTGGATTTGAGTTTCTACATCTATAAAATGAAGCAGTGAGACTAGATTTAGATGACTTCTAAGTTATCCCAGTTCTGATATGTTCTCTTATACAATGAGGTGGGTTTTTTTCTGCTATTGATTCAATGCCAAATTTCAGTCTTCGCATGAAAGTAGATCAGATTAGAACTTGTTTTGTGACCATTAGTTTAGGCTATTCTTACATCTGCCAAAATATCCACATCAATTTGAAGAAGAAAGCAATGTTCCCACTGTGAAGTAGAGGGTCTCAGGCTTGGAAGTGCTGGGACGAAATGTTTGGAGCAGTGACTTCTTCATTCATCCCAACTTTGATGAGCTGTGTCCTAGCTGGTCTCCGTCATTCCCCTTTTATCAGCCAGGATTCTGATGGTGTGTGAGGCTTTTCCACAGCTATACATTGTTCACTCTTTTGCAGTGACAAGGATTGGATGGAGAATGTGTTTCCTCTGCTGGGTGGAGAACTCTTTGAAGGCGGAGACTGGGTGTAGAACTCTTTGAAGGCAGAGACTGGAGGAGTTACTTGTGTGTGTGCGTGCATGTGCAGGGAAGGGGCAAGGCTGGAAGAATGCCATTCTGCTGGCACAGCCTTCGTCAGAGCCCTGAAAGGGGCTGAGTGGGTTCTGACTCAGCTCCATGACTCACTCACTGTATTGCTGTCTCCATCCTCCGGGCACATCCTCTAAACCATTTCAGTTCAGCCTCAAGTGGAGGAGGTGAGATCTGGTCCAGCACCTCCGGATGACTCACCTGGCTGGGCTGAAAGGAAGGAGCCAAAGCCCCACAGACCTGCACACACACCTCCCATCTCCCAGGGGTTGTCATGCAGACCCAGACATCATGAGAAGGTTATGACTGCTCCAGTAATGGCACCCCACCAAAGGCATTACCTGCCCATCCACACATCTCTGCTCAATGTCTTAATTTCCCTTGTTCTTTTATGTGGTTGTCCTCTGTGCTTCTTGGGGGCATCTGATATCAGCTTATACAGAGGACCATTTGTCATTCTATTCTTCATCACCTTTCACAAACGTTTTTCAGTTTACAAAATAGTTTTACATTTCTTTTCTTATTTGATTCTGTCTGAGACCCTAGGGAGCCTGGCAGGGCAGTGAATATCACCATTCTACCGGGATGAACATGGAAGGTGGGGCCCTTGGGGCAAGCTCTGGCTCAGCAGGTCAAGGGTGAAAAGATCTGAGAAGACCCTTGGTTTTTCCCTCGATCATGTTCACTCTCCTCTTTCCACTCAATGCTCGTTCCCTGGGTCACCATCCAGGAAATGAGGGTACAGTCTTGGCAAGCAGCCAGCAAACAACCTCTCAGGAGAGTTCCTGGAACCTACAGTGGGGTGTGGCTACAGGCTCTGGAAAGGGGATGGGCCCCATGAGCCCTTTTGTTCCTGGAGGATTTCAAAGGGAATAGGCTTTCCAGATAAAATATGGGATGCCCAGTTAAATTTTAATTTCAGATGAACAATGAATAATTTTTAGTTTAAGTATGTCCCAAACATTCTATGGGACATATTTAAAAACTACTTGATACTTATGTGAAATTCAAATCTAACTGGGTATCTGTTCTGTTTTTTTTTTTTTTAGAAAGAGTCTCACTATTTCGCCCTCAGTTGAGTGCTATGGCTTCACAGCTCACAGCAACCTCAAACTCTTGAGCTTAAGTATATTTTGCCTCAGCCTCCCAAGTAGCTAGGACAGGCACCCACCACAACACCCGGCTATTTTTTTGTTGTAGTTGTCATTGTTGTTTGGCAGGCCCAGGCTGGATTCGAACCTGCCAGCTCCTGTGTATGTGGCTGGCACCCTAGTTGCTGAGCTACAGGTGCTGAGCCTGTTCTGTATTTTTATTTGCTAAATTTGGTAACCCATAGGAGATGCCTCACTACCCTGCACACCAGGGCCTTGGGGATTTTCCTTTGTCTGAGACCACAGTAAGAACCAGCCTTTGCACGCATACCTGCCCCAGTACCTCACGTGTCCCTGGTGGCCTTCCAGCTTCTGGCTCAGCTCAGCAGGCATTTAACCCAAGCTCCTGTGGCCTTCTCACTTGGATGGAGGGATAGCTGTTGCCTCTGATCCTGTGACTTAATAAAGGAGGAGACCTGGCTCTCCTCCTGTGGCCGATGGCATCATCTGTCAGAGCATCATGTCCAGGCACTTCAGGCAGCTCAGCAGCCTGTAGCCCTCAGTCAGCCAGAGCTTGCCCTGAGGGTTACAGGCTGGAGGGCTGTGGAGGAAAAGGGAGACCTGAGCTATCCCTTGGATCTAGGCAATGAAGGTAGGGGGCTGTTGGTGTTTGGTATTTGTTCGGAGGCCTGCTGTGAAGAAACAGCAGTGCCAGGCTTTTCAGAGCTTTCCAGAGTCAAACAAGCTGCCCTCATTTGATCCTCCGTTGTCAAGTGAGCAGGGATGGTATTTTCAGCTCTTTGCCCACTCCCTTTATGTTGATGAACTGAGGCTGAGAGTGATTAAGTCTTCACCGGTAGTCACATATCCTAACCCCTGTGGGAGTCAAGACTTCAAGCCTAGCTCAAAGAAAAGCCATATATGCTGTAACTCCCAAGAGCCAACGAGTTGGTGCTCTGGGTGAAGTTCCCCCACGTCTTCAGCAGGGAGTAGGGGGAGGAAGAGCCTTGCTTTAAAAACCAGGCTGAAAAGTCCATAGCACTTCCCTGGCCATGGGCAGACAGCAGGCTGGAGCCTCTCAGTGGCTAAGCAGAGAGAGTTTCCTCAGGATGCTGCTTATCTCTACCCTGTCCCAGACACATGGAGTGTGCAGTGGAATCTTGATGAGGCCCTGCTGGGAGCAGCAGGACAGGGAGCTGTGGGTGCTGGGGCCGGGGAAGGACCCTGCAGTAACCAAGTTCCCAGGCACCTCTCAGCTCCCCAGGAGCCAAGGCTTTTAGTGCTGGTCACCAGAGTCTCTGTCCATTAAGCTACACTTTGAAGAAGGGAAATGGAGGTGTGTTTGGAAGAAACTGCAAATGAAAGGAGCTGTGCATGTGTATTCCACAGATACTTTCTGAGCATCTACTACATGCCAGATACTGTTCTAGACACAGGGATACAGCAGGGAAGAAAACAAATATGCCCATACAGATGTCTCATAGACGACACTCCTGTTTGTGAGGTGACTATTTTGGCCCCAGCCAAAGTAATGCAAAATTCAACCCCTTTACCAGTTTCCAGGAAAAAGTCCTTTCCCATCAAACATGGGGACAGAGGGTTAATTTTATTGAAGGTGTGCTGGGTCATAGCAAGAGGCCCCTGTTGCACCTCTCAAGCCTCTCTGTGATTCTCAGTATATGTGATACTTCTCCCTGAGAAATGCTGGGCGTGCAGCTACCTAGCAGGCTCAGTGCCTTCTCTTCATCTCCTGTCCCCAAGCTCCCAGGCAGACCAGTTTTCTGGCAGTTTCTCACAGATACCCAGTTTTGGGAGGGAAGGCTTTTGTCTCATTCCTCTCTCGCTGTTTTGGTCTCTTTCTCCAGGGTGATCTTCCTTTCTGGAATGGTGTTCTTGTCCCTGTCTTATTTCTACTTCTCAGAATTATTCCAGGGTGAAATGAGATCATATCTGAACTCCCTAGCAGCATGGGCCATATCAACCAGAGATGTCACTTGACAGTAACTTGCTCTGTTTTACCAATGGTGGAGAGGATGTCACTATGGGAGTGACTGTTGAGCTGCTCCCCTTTTATTTTGGATTGACTGTAATTTAGCACCCTGTTCTCACTCTTTTGTTAATAAAATAAAACAATAAACACATAGTACCATCAAGAGAACACTGACAGCCTGTGTTTATGTGTTTATGTTGTTTCTGTCTCTAAGAAGCTATAACTGCTATGTAGATTTTTAACAAAATAAGTGTTCACTCAGTGTTGTGGGTATAATAATTAAAAACAAAAATGGAGATTCTTCCACTGTGTTTCTTAATTATTCCTCTTCCTTTCTTCCTCCTCCTTCTTCTTATCCTCCTTCTCCTTCTTTTTCCTCTTTTTCTTGCTCTTCTTCTTCCTTCCCTTCTTTTTTTTTTTAAAGTTTTTATTTTTTTTGTGGGTGTATGTTTCTACACATATGATCATGTCATTTGCATACAGAGATAATTGTATTGTGCACATACATTTTCTTTCTTCCTATATCTTCCTTTCTTTCCTTCCTTTTCTTTTGCAGAGACAGAGTCTCACAGCTCACAGCAACCTCCAACTCCTGGGCTCAGGCGATTCTCCTGCCTTGGTCTCCCGAGTAGCTGGGACCACAGGCACTGCCACAACGCCTGGCTATCTGCTGAGGCGGGGCCTGAAACCGCCACCTTCGGTATATGGGGCCAGCGCCCTACTGGATGAGCCACAGGCGCCGTCCCCTTCCCTTCTTTTTCTTCTCCTTTTTCTTCCTTCCTTAAAACAGAGATGCAGACCTGTCTGAGGCCATCTCTGACAAGGCCAAGGCAGAGGAACTGGGTTCTAAGAGTATCTGTGTTCACTCCAGGAAGATCCCACTAGAGAGTCAAGCAGATACTCCTTCCAGCTGAGTTCCCAAGGGATTTGTTCCTTGCCCTGTCCCTGCTTATTGCAAAGGATCTCATGATTGAATTGAACCACTAGATACTGTGCATGGGGCAAGGAATGTGTGAAGGAGGAGAATAAGGAAAGAGAAGAGGAGAGAAGAGAGGAGAAAAGAGAAGATAAAATAAGAGAAGAGAAATAGAACAATGACAGAGAATGGAGGATTGATGTAAACTTTGGGAACTCAGGGCCAAGGATGATAGAAACAATGTTGGCTGGGCGTGGTGGCTCATGCCTGTAATCATAGCACTCTGGGAGGCTGAGGCCAGTGGATTACCCTGATCTCACAGGTTCAAGACCAGCCTGAGCAAGAGTGAGACCTCCGTCTCTAAAAATAGCTAGGCTTTGTGGCAGGCACCTATAGTACCAGCTACTTGGGAGGCTGAGGCAAATGAATTGCTTAACCCCAAGAGTTGGAGGTTGCTGTGAGCTATGATGCCACGGTATGATTATTTTTATGTTTCAATCCTGAGTTTAGTCTTTTGGCCGCAAGTAACAGAAACCAAACTTTAATTAGCTTGGGCCCTAAAGGTGAAGGGATTAGCTCACAGCAGCAGATTGTGGAGATAGCAAGGATAAAAGAGCTAGGTTCAATGAGTTGGGTTTTGTTTATCTATCAGCTCTCAAGGCTGTGAGGTCCGGAGAGCTCCTGTCTTCCCCAGTCCCACCAGCAGAAAGGGGCAAACTCTTCCCCACCAACTCCAGCAAATTGTAACACACCATTGTTGAATCAACGGATTTCAAAAATGTTCAACATTGTTCCTCTGGATTATTGGTGAAGGAATGGGAAAGTGGAGACCCTTACTGCTCTTATGTTCCTTATTGGAGGAAACATAAATCATTCCAACCAATTTGGAGGGGAATTTGGCAGTATCTGTTATAATTTTAAATGTGGAATAAATTAGGAATAACCTAAATGTCCATCTTTGAACTATGGTGTATTTTATACTCTGAAACAGAAAAACCCCTAAGATATCCTGGTAAGTGAAAAAAAGTAGCTACAGAATGATACATATAATATGAGATCACTCAAACATAAACAAAAAACAAACAAATATCAAAATAGTAATAGGTAAATCTAAATGTATGCAAACAAAGGTCTGGATTCATGCTAAACTACCTCAGTTACCTCTGGAGGCTAAGATTAGGGGTTGAGATTGAAGAAGATTGTTAGTTTTGAATTTTCATCAATGACAACATACTCATGGATAATTTGCATATTTAAAATTAATTTTAAACATTTAAAAGGAAAAAGCTATAGAAGCATTCTGATTGGTTCAACCTGAGTCATATGACTTCCTAGACCAACCACAGTGGCCAACGAGCCTCGATTTTTCTATGACTAGCTTAACTCAGGTTGCATGCTCACTGCTGTGAACACTGGAACACACATATAACTGGAAGCAGTTTCTTCATAATTACATGTTGATTTGATAAAGGAATAGTTCCCTCAAAGAAGGGGGATGCTGCCTGAGCAGACAAAAATGATAAGTCTCCTTTACAGTGCAAGGATTTGGGGCCTCATTGTCTTCATGGATTAATTATGTGCTATCCAAGGCTGAAACACTTTGTTCAATATTTCTATTACAACATGGGATAAGGATTCATTCTGCTCACTGCCATATCCCTAGAACCCAGGAAAGTTCTAGTAGGAGATCGGTTTAATATATTGGTTAAACAGCTTGGCACCTGTGGCTCAACGGGCTAAGGTGCCAGCCTTGTACACCTGAGCTGGCAGGTTCGAACCTGGCCTGGGCCCGCCAAACAACAATGACGGATGCAACCAAAAAAATAATATATTGGTTAAATGGACACACCACTACTATAATCTATCATTATTTTAATAATATTCTATAAATGGAAAGAGCTGACAAAGGCAATAATCAATGTCCTTCAGCAGAGGTAGAGGAGAGAAAGGAAGAGAAAGTCAAATGGCCAACTTGGGACTCCTCCCAAGGCCAATCCTCTGGTCACATCAGGAAATGGGCATGACACACACATGCCAATGACAGCTTGGGGTTGGGCAGAAGTGTCTTTGGCTCATTTGCTCCTGATTGCTGATTCCTTTTGTGAAGTTGTAGCTGTGAAGATCAACTGTGGGAGATGGGGCCGTAGTGGAAGAGAAGGGGGTAAAAATGATGGGTTACCTAGGCTGGGTGACCCATGGGTGAGTCACCTAACTCATCTGAATCCTTTCTTCATCTGTAAAGTGAGAATGATATTAAAAAGAAAGACTATGCCTTACCCAGTGATGACTTTGTCTCTCTACTATCCATTATGTTGTGGACATAGAAGCATTCATCAAAATCCCAAGACAGCTAATTTTTCTGAGGTAGCCCACCATAGAAAAAGAGTAGAGACCCAGGGCCCGTGCATTCAGGAATTCCCAAAGCAGGGAAAGAAGGTTTATAGAGGGCACAGTGAAAGAAGAAGTGGGGAAATAGAATGGACTTAGAGCAAACATTACACATGTTTGTGTATAGTATTTATATTTGGGGGTTGTGAATGTATTGTAGATATGCAATTTTGTGTGTGTAGTATACACACACACATAAGTACAGAACCTCTGTAAGTTGACCACTCAAGGGACTGTAGCAAACCAGTGACCATATGGAGGTGGTCAACATAAGGAACTAGGCCTACTGTACTGATAAGTGAATGAGGTTCGTGGCCCCTCTATGAGAATTAGAGGTGGTCAGCTATGGAGGTTCTACTGTATACATACATACATATGTATATATATGTGTGTACATACACATTAGAATATATATATTCACATATGTCTGTATACATACGTGTGTATGTGTGTGTGTGTGTCTATACAGAGGGTGCCAAAGAAAGTATACACATTTTGATCCACTACCCCCAGTGCAGCCGTGCTGGAGCCAGGGGAGGAGCCCTGGAGCACCAATCTCTCCCTCCTTTCCACCATCAGCCATCCGCGTCCTTAGACCTGTTCCAACAATCATTTAAAATGTGGTGGATTACTATGAAGTTCTAGGCATGCAGAGACATGCCCCAGCCGAGGATATTAAAAAGGCATACCGAAAACTGGCATTAAAGTGGCACCCAGATAAAACCCCTGAGAATAAAGAAGAAGTAGAGAGAAAATTCAGGCGTATGAGGCGTATGATTTTGTTGTCAGATTCTAAAAAGCGGGACATCTATGACAAATTGGCAAAGGATTAAATGGAGGAGGAGGTGGAAGTCATTTTGACAATCCATTTGAGTTTGGCTTCACATTCTGTAACCCAGAGGATGTCTTCAGGGAATTTTTTGGTGGAAGGGACCCGTTTTCATTTGACTTCTTTGAAGACCCATTTGAGGACTTTATTGGGAATCAGAGGGGTCTCCAAGGAAGCAGAAACAGAGGAACAGGGTCATTTTTCTCTGCCTTCAATGGATTTCCACCTTTTGGAAGTGGATTTTCTTCTTTTATTGTTTATTTATTTATTATTGTTGGGGATTCATTGAGGGTACAAGAAACCATGTTACACTGATTGCATTTGTTGGGTAAAGTCTCTTACAATCGTGTTTTGCCCCCAAAAGGTGTGGCACACACCAAGACCTCACCCCCCTCGCTCCTTCCCTCTCTCTGCTTTTCCTTTCCCCACCCCTCCCTCATTCTTTCTCTCTCTGCTCTCCCCTTCCCTCACCCCCACCATGTCATTAATTGTCCTCATATCAAAATAGAGTACATGAGATTCATGTTTCTCCATTCTTGTGATGCTTTACTGAGAATAATGTGTTCCACTTCCATCCAGGTTAATACAAATGATGTAAAGTCTCCATTTTTTTAATGGCTGAATAATATTCCATAGTGTACATATACCACAGTTTGTTAATCCATTCGCGGGTTGGTGGGCATTTAGGCTGTTTCCACATTTTGGCAATTGTAAATTGAGCTGCAATAAACAGCCTAGTGCAAGTGTCCTTATGATAAAAGGATTTTTTTCCTTCTGGGTAGATGCCTAGTAATGGGATTGCAGGATCAAATGGGAGGCCTGGCTTGAGTTCGTTGAGAGTTCTCCATACTTCCTTCCAAAAAGGTTGTATCAGTTTGCAGTCCCACCAGCAGTGTAAGTGTTCCCTTCTCTCCACAGCCACGCCAGCATCTGCAGTTTTGAGATTTTGTGATGTGGGCCATTCCCACTGGAGTTAGATGGTGTCTCAGGGTGGTTTTGATTTGCATTTCTCTAATAATTAGGGATGTTGAGGATTTTTTCATATGTTTGTTAGCCATTCGTCTGTCTTCTTTAGAGAAGGTTCTATTTATGTCTCTTGCCCATTGATATATGGGATTGTTGGCTTTGTTCATGTGGATTAATCTGAGTTCTCTATAGATCCTGGTTATCAAGCTTTTGTCTGCAGAGTTAAGTATTTTAATGTTAGTTCTATTGGTTTCAATCTGCCCATGTTTCAGCTTCACCTGGGATTGCACTTATCCCAGAATGAGTCATAGCTGAGCCCAAATTATCCTTAAGATCTACCTTATACTGTTTATAGAAAAATACATTCAAATGGGAAATGAAGAAAATGTTAACAGATCCAAATGCATATTGAATAATTTGGATATTTCCCAAAGGCTTTAATTTACCTTTAAGCAAATAAGAAAATGATCTTTTTAAAGGTAGAATTATTTACGTTACAAAATAAAGATATTAAGAAAATTATAGGTTAGAAAGAAGAAAAATCTTTACAAGTATAATTAAGTAACACATTCTGCTTGTCTAGAGAATGAGACAAAACAAATTTAATGCAGGACGCTGTCTTCTCTCCACAAATGCTCTAGTTTTAATAGAGGGCTGTTATGGTCCTAATAAAGTTAATGGAAATGATCAAAATCTTTCCAAGTATTTCTTGCTTTTATTTCAAAAATCAATACCCTAGTTTCCATCAAATTATGATAAAAAGTGAAGCCAATATGTAGACTTTATAGAATCTGTCAGAAGCATTCTATATTTAAAATGACCTAACGCAAGGTTGAATACTTTAATGCCTTTATGACTCCCAGATTCTTTTTGCTTGTTTATTTTTGAGACAGAATCTCACTCTGGGTCCTGGGTAGCATGCCATAGCATCATCATAGCCCCCAGCAATCTCAAACTCCTGGGCTTAAGTGATCCTGGGATTAAAGGCATATACCACCACGCCTGGCTGTTTTTCTATTTTTAGTAGAGACAGGGTCTTGCTCTTACTCAGGCTGGTTTCGAACTCCCCACCTCAAGCAAACTACCTGCCTCGGCCTCCCAGAGTACTGGGATTACAGGCGTGAGCCTCCATGCCCGGCCACTCCCCACTGTGTGGGGAGCTGCCTGGTCATCTCTGCAGCTGGCTTTTGTAGCTAGGTCAGCTACTTCCAGCAGGGCTCTGGTGTGTGTTCCTCAGACCAGCCACTGTGGCTGACCCTGCCTCTCAGCTGTATGTTATGATGGCCCTAAACAGATCCATCTGTAAACTGCAATGACTCTGGGAGATACATTTTTACACAGACCTTAACTTGGAATCAACTTTCTCTTTAGTTAAACCAAGCCAGTAGCTTCTTAAAATACAGTGCAGGGTTTCTTTAAGGCACTTGGAATTCTTAAAGAGAGCCTGATTCACTTTAAGGCCAGTGCTATACTATTTACTTCATTAATGAAGGAATATCTATTTTCTCATGTGAAAATTAAAGATAATTAGTGTTGATGTGAGGATCAGAAAGAAAAAGACTTCTAACTGCAATGCACCATGCACATATATTTTTATAGTTGCTTGCTAAGGAATATGTTACTATTCTTTAGCATTTTACTAGTATAAAAGAAGCATCATAATCACCAAGATGCTTATACATAAGAGAGTAAGATTTGTGGCTGGATGACTTTCTGGCATGAATATCAATTCCATGAAGCTATTGTATCTTACTGATGCTTAAATAGTTCAATAAGATCAATTACTAGACAAATCCATTATCAACAAAATAATTATTACACAAAAATCAATAATAAGGAAGCATATTGAATGTTAAAGACATATGGTAATTTAACATTTGGTCTTGACTAGTGAGGGACTTGGCTAATTTAGAAGAGAAACAGCATAAGGGTTAAATAAGTAATACTGGAAGTGAAAAATGGGAAAAGCCTTTACTAAGAGCCAATGCTTGTACGTCACTCGATCCTTATACTAAATGTGCAAGATTTCTGTTGACGTCTCATTGTGTTCATGAAAGACATGAACTTGAGGTAACTTCAATAATTTAATCAAGGTCAACCACCTATTAACTAGAGCCACCCTCAAGTCAACTTTACGATGAAATGTAGCTTTTTCTCAAAGACTATGATAGTTGAGCAACTACTAGTTCTTTACCTTATAATCCTCTACCCTAACTGGGAAGCTTTGGAAAGTGAAAGGAAGTTCTGCTAATAATTACTTTGAAACGACAGAGGTAAACTGTAGGGGTACAGGCATCTGCGCCCTTGTAAGGTCAATCAGTCTCCATTTTGTGAAGGCAAGTTTAAAGTCTTTTATGAGTTAGAAAGGAAAAATCCTGGTGGATTTTCCAGGCTACTCCCTTAACAGGATTAACTGCCTCCAAATGGTCAGTTAAAGGTCAGTTATCTTAGCATAAGATAACCTTGGTAAAGTAGTTATCAGTTAAGCCAGTTAAACCTTAGCCAATAAGGATAGTTTTACATAATAAGTGGTTATCAATTAGTCCAATTTATACGTAGACCTGTAAGTACCAGGCGGTAAAAGGTCTGGGGTCAGGTTTAAGTCATATGTCTATTGATTAAGTCATAAGATTAAATCATGTGCTTGTTGATTAAGTTATGTGCCTTTATAAGCCTTGTTGGAAGAAATAAATTCACTATAATGCCTGAGCGAGCTTCAGCTGCTGAATGCCAGAGTGAGCTTCAGCCATCAAGCATTCCGTCTGCGGAGCTACCTCTGCATCATTGATCAGGGGGGCTGGTTGGCAGCAACATAAACCAGAAATGACCTGGACTAATGGGATGTATGATTATCCTACCTACCATATTTTATTTAAACTATGTCACTGCAGAAAAAATATGTAGGAATGATTTACATCGGGAGCAAAGCCAAAGGCCAAAAGTCCCAGTCAACATCTTTGGGGAGGAGCCATATCTCTGCTCTCCCCACCTGCTCACACCCTCAGGGCTGAGTCTAATATTCATTAGCTGCATAGTCTTGAGCGCTTACAATATACTTCTTCCTTCATACACCAGCCAGTCATTTGCTTGAGGCTTATAGCAAGTGAGTAATGTGCTAAGGAACTTGGGTGTCAGGATGGGGCCTCCAATGAACCTGTGAGTTTGCTTGGCCACCAGCATAGTTTATCTCTAGTGAGCGGTCTTACATTTTTTTACATCAGTTCTAGTAATATTTAGAAGTCAAGCGTTGGCCTAGGCTTGACTCTTCCCCCTACCTCTTAAGCGTGTAATGTTTGACAAGATACAGAACTTGTTTTTGTCAGAATTTTTTTATCAGTAAAAAGGGAGAAATAATAGCATCTATGTAATGTATAGAACATTGTTTCCAAATACAACTACTTTTAATATTATTATTTGATAATTAGAATTTTTTATTTTTTTGCCACGCAAGGATTGGATAAGTACTGAATAAGCATGATTTTCTGACACTTGGCAAAGAGGACCATTAGTAATAAAGTGGTGAGTTTGCAATTAAAACTCTCTAGTTAAGGTCCCAGCAGCACCATAGAATGCTCTTGGGGAAAATCACATATATACTCTCTCAGAAAACTGTCTACCCCCTCACCCCAAGGTCATTATGAACATCAAAAATAAAATAATTAATATTCTGAAAAGTGATCTATAAGAGTAAGTCGTTATACATTATAATTCTAACATGCTTAATTACAGACGATTTAATAAAATTTGTATGGTCCTTGGCAACTTTCAAATATTTTTGAGTAGTTACGCATAGCTCTGGTATCAGCTATAAGATAATTGGTTAATTGTTATTGCTGGGGTGGATAAAGAGCTAAAAATAAGATCACTGTTGCCAGTTTTTGGTGAAGTAAAATGTGGTCAGCATTTGCTTATGAGATAGAAGAGTGATCAGGAGAGCAATTGGTTATAAACTATTTATCATAGCCACACTTTTCCAGAAACAAACCAAACCTTTCTAAATATGCATCGAAGTCCCAATATTGGACTATAAATCATGAAAACACTGCTAGGATTAGGGCTAGCTCTGTGTGGAAGAGACTTGTGGTGCATTGCAGAGAAACAGGAAGATTCTTGCTGAATCCAGTTAAAGAAGTCAGTTTCAATTCCAATCCCCCACCTTCCCACCACAAGAAGGAACCAAACCCACCCCCCCAAGAGTACCAGGGTTCAGGGCTGGAAGGGTCCCCAGGGCAATTTTCCAGGGAAGGATAACAAATCAGGTGAGAGAAAAAAGCCTCTCTGCTATGAAAATCAGATTACATGTGTAATTTTCCAAGTGAAAATCTTATTAAAGCAAACAATAAAAACAAAATTTTATGGAAAAAAAATCTGCATTTCAAAAGGGCATAGTAAGATTAATATTTAACATGCTTGAAAAAGAGGCAAGCCCTTCAATCATCCTCCCCAGGGCATGGTGAACTCTGGGGGC
>CAUYON010015924.1:0-10250 GCA_963573935.1 Arctocebus calabarensis | reverse complement strand
GTCTCCTGCCTCCACCTCCCAAGTAGCTGGGACCACAGGTGCTTGCCACAATGCCCGGCCATTTTTTTGGTTGCAGCTGTCATTGTTTGGCGGGCCCAGGCTGGATTCGAACCCACCAGCTCAGGTGTACATGGCTGGCGCTTTAGCCCATTAAGCCACAGATGCTGAGCTAATAATTGTTATGGTTTTAATGCTCTGCATTTAAGTTGCACTTTATTTTAAAGGTCTCAGAACATGTTTCTGAACATTTCCTTTAAAATCAAAAACATGTATGAAAAGTCAGAGCAAAGTATAGTCATACTACAGTTTTCCTCTAAAATGAAATTCAATACATGTAAAGAACCCTCTTAGGAACTGAATTTTCGACATACATACAGATATTTTTATGGCATATTTTGGCATAGGCAGTATAAGGATATGGGTCTTTAAGGAAAGCACTAAATGTAGGCGCTAACTGATTTCCACATTGTGGATAGGGAAATGGGATAAAGTTATCAGGGCACAAGTTGAGATGAAAATCAACCTTTCCTGCCCATAGCCCAGCACTCTTGCTGGAGGTAATAGAAATGGCCTGGCTCCAGGGCTCCAGTAAAAAATGAAATCTTCTGTTCCTAAAATAGCAAGAGAAGTTCAAAAATTTCTTATAAGATGCCAAGCAGAGGGTACAAACTAGATTCAAGAAGTATCGAAGACAGAGAGTAGTAGGAGACAGGCGGAGGGCAGGACTCAGAGCACAGAGTTTTTTGTTTGGCAGTTTTTGGCCAGGGCTGGGTTTGAACCCACCACCTCTGGCAAATGGGGCCAGCACCCTACTCCTTTGAGCCACAGGCACCACCCAGCACAGAGATTTTACCTCCTGTGGAATCTTTGGCCTTTTCTTTGGATCACTAATAATATTATAAATGGTCTCATAACATACTCAAGCTCAGATTACAAAGGTTTATCTGTTAAACTCTACTATTCCCTAGAAGAAAACAGATCAAAATTCATCTTTTAGAAAGTGTGCTTACATCTGTGCACACACTCTGAGAGCCTTTTCTGAAACCATCTGTAAATGTACATATGTGTTGGAGCACACTCCTTATGATGAGGGCATCTATATCTTTCATCAGATTTTTAAAATGTCATTTAATCAAATGGTTTAAAGACTGACAGCCCTGGAGAGATGCCTCAAGAAACAAATTTGATATTGCTCTTGGAAGCAAGCCCCAAATTTCCCTCGCTTCTGCCTGGTTTGGCCCTCGCCTTCCCTTTCAGTCTCAGCTGAAAGGCAGCAGGAAGTATTGATGACACGGCACCCTCTAGGGCAGTGACTTTCAACCTACGTGCTGCGGCACACTGGTGTGCTATGAGAGGATCTTTGGGTGTGCTGCAAAAATTTTGAAAGACCTTTAATTATTTGAAATTATTTCCAAAATAAGTTCAAAGCATAGTTCAAGTATATTCTTGTTTTTACTCTTTTTTTTCTTTTGATCAACATAATTTAAGTGTGCAGTGGAAGTTTAACATTTCAAGTGTGCCGTGAGATAGAAAAAGTTGAAAAACACTGCTCTAGGGGAAGATTGCCAAGATTCAGACACACATTCTGCTACTTAGCAGTTGTGTGACCCTGAGAAAGTTACTTGGTTATTCAACCTGTGTGCAGCTCAGTGTCCATATGTCTCAGATGAGGATGATCGTGATAATTTCTATCTCGTCTGGTCTGGAGGCACACGAAGCTGTACCGCATTGCTCTCCCTTTGCATCAAACATCAAGTTCCTTTCTACTTCAGTTTTTGCATAAGCTTCCCTTCTGCTTGGTGAGTATTCTGCTCTCATTCTTTCCCTCACAGACTACTAATGAGCCTGCAGAGCTCAGTTTAAATTTCACTTCATCAGAAAAGCTCTGTCCCTCATAATTCAGTTGAGTCCCTTTCTATAATATTCTTTTTTATTAATTTTTAATTAAAATCATAACTGTATACATTTGTGGGGTACAATGTGATGATTTGATATACAATGTGGAATGCTTAAATCAAACTGATTAATATAGCCATCACCTCACTCATTTTTTCTGGTAAGACATTTAAAATTTACTCTAAGTTATTTTGAAATACACCCTTGCCTTGTGCGCATTAGGCACCAAATGCCTTCTCTCCTCCCACCAATCGTCTTCCCATTTCCCCTCCCGCACCCTCCTCAACCCTCCCCCTGGCTAGACTATAATTGTGTTTTGTCATGAGTGTGTGTTTATATATTGGTTTCATAATAGTATTGCATACATTGGATATTTTTTTCCCCTTTCTTCAGATACTTTACTAAGAAGGTATTCCAACTCCATCCAGACAAATATAAAAGATATAAATTCTCCATATTTTCATGTGTCTGAATAATATTCCATGGTATAAATATACCACAATTTATTAATCCATTCATGGGTTGGTGGGTGTTTGCATTTGCATTTTTTTTCTCTTTGCAGTTTTTTTTTTTTTCCAGCCATGGCTGGGTTTGAACCTGCTACCCTCAGCATAGGGGGCCGGCACCCTACTCCTTGAGCCACAGGCACTGCCCTGCATTTGCCTTTTTGGCAATGTAAATATGTCCATGGTTGATTTCAAACTGCCAACAGTTGCTGTAACCAATGCATACAATTGTAGACTATCTAACAATCAGCTCTCATTAGCTGGTGTGAACCAACTTCTGCACACCACTGGCTCACATAGAATGTTATAGAGAGGTATTTGCACTCTCTGTAATATTCCGTGTGACCTGGTGGTGTACTGAAGTTGGTGCTCTCTATAATATTCTGTGTTATTTGGTGGTGTGCTGAAGTTGGTGCTATGATATTCTGTGTGATTTGGTGGTGTGCTGAAGTTGGTTCACACCAGCTAATGAGAGCTGACTGTTAGATATTCTAGAACTGTGTGAGCTGGTGACGGCAATTGTTGGCAGTTTGAAATCAGTCATGGACATACTCACATATTGAAAAAGGCAAATGGTATAAATTGGGTCTTGTTTTTTAGTAAGCTGGTTTACCAGCCACCATTGTATACATAGTTTTCTGCATGTTTTCTTTGTTATATGTCATAATTTTAATTATGCAATTGATGATCTAATTGCTTTATTTAATGTCCACCTCCCTCACCAAGCTTTGAGTTCCCGTTGGCAGGAACCACATCTGCCTATTTACAGCTATACTCAGAATATTTACAATGTCTATCTTGGGCCTCTGTTAATAAAATAAATGAATAAAGAAGGTAGTCTGGAAAATGACACTTATGTTGCTTCCATGGATGAGAAGAGAATTATTAAAGAATAAGTAAATAAAGCCAGTATAACATGCCTCTTCTGAAACTCCTTTCCATGTGTCATGACAGCTGGTGGTGGGATACATGGTGTAGTGCTCAATATGGGGACATATTGGAGCTCCTGACAACCATAGAACTTGAGTGACCACGTGAGATGCAAAGATGGCCCGGGTTTACCATCCAGGTTTGGAAAAATGCAGCCTCTCACCTTATGGTAACAATTCTTCTTGGTAATCTGTGTAGCCTTAGAGTTCTTAGAGAAGCCTCCATCTGTGTCCCTCCTTGCTGCCTATGCTAGTTAATTTTAGTCAAATTGAGATGGGGATGATTATAAAATTGCCTGTGTCTCCAGGGTTGTGCAGTGTCTGCCACCTCTCGGTACTTTGTAGCTAAAAGAGAATGTCACTTGGGTGGTTTGATTGCTTTAAGCACATGAGTTAGAAAAATATAAGAACTCAAAAAAGACAATCCAAATGACGTTGCAGAACTGGAGACTCTGGGTGTATCTCTACAGCTGCTCTGTAGTGGTCTAAGTGCCTGCCTACTGAGTCTAGTGCCTTCAAACTCTGACAATGACCTTCCAGGCCAGCAAGCCACCAAATATATGGAAATTCAGCAATTTTCTTTCCTATCTGGAGGAAGCTGCCACCAAAAATTTATTCCTATGGATCTGCTCAGAATGGTCTCTGCTAACATTCCAGAGGTTTTTTGCAGGGCGTGGTAGACTTTGCATGAATAGAAAATGTGAAATGGAGGAAGGTGGAGAGCTATTGGAATGCACCTGCCACAGCCTTGTCTTCAGGATGTTAGTCACAGAGCTACGATAAGTGCAGAACATGCCACTACAGCATCAGGCAACCACAAACTCATCTGGACATCCCTAATCAGTCAGAGGACAGGCCTTGTTAGTCTGGAACCTGTGAACCTGTATCCCTTATGAGACTTGATGGAGTAGAGATGCTTAAGTATGAAGATTTGACCCCAAACTTTATCTTTGGAAGTTTCACCTTCAAATAAATGCATCCATCCTGGAGACCTGAGAAGTTGTCAAATTTTCTATTCCTCAGGCATTAGGAAACCCAACCAAACCAACCAACAAATAAACAACAAGTAGCTAGGACAGTGCAAAAATGCCTTCATAGAATCCTCAAACTAGCAAAGTGTATTTGGAAAGCCTGCTTTTTATTTAACTCCCCTCATAGATACAAGGATTCCTGGAGAGTATTTAATGTTCATCCAGATCCCTGGGTACCTTGTTAAAAGGCAGGTTCTGGTGCAGTAGATGAGGCCTGAGATTCTGCAAATCTACCACAGTTCCAAGAAGTGCCAAGGCTGCCAATCCAAAGACCTCGCTTTGAGTAGCAGGCTTCAGAGTCCACGTTTCACAGAGGACAGTCCTATGAAGACCAGTGGCCACAGGAACTCAGGATGGTTCTCTTTGGGACCTATTGTGGGCTCTCCATACCACTCTAATTCTAGAATATAGAGATGATAAAATCTGTAAAGTGGAGCAAATAAACTTTGTTCTTTCTCAGAATCCCCTAAAAGTATCATAAGACAATAACTTAATGACTGCAAAACATTTTGAAACCTGGAGTGCTGTGAGCTTATCACTTAAGAGTGCCTTTGCAGGAGGACAGAAAAGTGCTTCATGATGACCTAGAGTCTGCACAACTGTTTGGAGGCAAGGGTGTTGTAATTACATGCCGTGGCATCTAAGCTTACCCACTATTTGGGTTTTTATGTTGTTCTTGTTCAAATGTAAGGTGTACAGAGACACTGCACTCCTTTCATGCTCTCATCCTAAGCTCAACTGTCCTTTTTAATGGCTGGTGGCAATCCTGTGGCTTGGCAAATAGAGCCCGTAAATGTCAGAATGCTTTCCTGGGGCTGATATGGCTTTCACTTCTAAATTGTAGCTGACAGTCTGTGTGGGGCTAAAAGGGCAGGACATTTTTAGCTTTAGTTAAACAACACCCCAATCTTCCAGGCTTAAGCTAAATCTGCCTTTTACTGCCATTGGAGCAGTAGCCGAGGGCACACTGCATCCTCAGAGCCCACGGCACCAGCACAGATGGGGCTGCTCTGGGATAATTCTCCTATATTTAACACGGCCCTAATTACCCACAGGTCTCTGAGTGAGCAGGGCTGATGAGCAGTTCAAGTTCCCTGCATAGAAATAGCCCCGGAATCATTCCAGTGTTGTTTCTAATTGCAATGGATGAGCAGAGACTGTCTCATTAATCCTCCCCTATCAGCGTGCAAACTGGCTGCCCCAGAATAGCCCTGATCTCAGCCAGCCCACAGCCGGCTTTAGGCTTGGTGGTTTTGTACATATTTGGAGAGGGAAGGATCTCGTCCTCAGGGATACAGGAGTGAATGTTTGGGTGTTTGGGAATGAGGAGTGGTCTGCAGATTCTGAAATCTTGAGTAAATACATAAGAACAGTAGAAGCGGGATATGGAAACATATAGAATACCAACTTGGTCTGGGTGGGATTGGTTCAGGAAAGTTAGGAAGCCATTGAAACATGCCCTTGCCATGTCCCCAGCCTGTTGTGTGCCCCTTTTCCTTTAGGTGTGAATATTTTACGCTGCTTAGTTCTTGCTCTGTCCTTTCTATCTCCACTTGGTGTAGAGTCTGACTTTAATCATTTACCCTTTAGCGTGAATGGGCCACTGGCACATTTCTTTCCATTTCTAGCTTTTCAATTTACAAAGGTCATTTCCCTTTACACACTCATTCTGTTAGATCAGTGTTTTTCAACTTTTTTTTTTTTATGTCACAGCACACTTGAACTTTCTTGGCACATTTAAATTATGTTGATCAAGAAAAAGAGTAAAGAAAAAAAGGAATATACTTACTGTGCTTTGAACTTCTTTCAAAAATAATTTAATTAATGATCTTTAAAAATTTTCATGGCACACCTAAGATCTTCTCCTGGCAAACCAGTTGAAAATCCTGCAGGCCAATAAAAAAGTCAGGTAATCTCTTTCTCTCAAATCTTTACAGGCAAGAAGATTGAAATAAGAAGTATCTGGTATTTCAGTCATCTTAATGACAAACATATGTGGTATATACATAAACAATTAGATCAACAAATTAAATTGGAATACTTTTCTAAAATTCACTTCTCTACCTCCAGAAATCCCCCTAACAATGTTAGACCCTCATAGCAATCTGTGAGGTTCACAGTCACGGGTATTATTTTCATTTTCAAAAGAGGAAAGTGAGACTCAACAAGTAAGTTTTTGAGCACCCCTAGATCATACACGTAACAAATGACAGATCTGGAATAACAAACTAGATATTTTCTTGGATAATTTCTTTCTTGAGAGTTACTTGGTTCCTTGTTAGAGAAATAAAATGGTTTAATTATGGTCAATATAATACCAAGGAAAGAGTCTTTGGAATCAATAGATCAAGATTTGAATACCTGTGATTTTGGACAAGTTGCTTAAACATTTCTGAACCTCAGTTTGAGGTATCTATATTTTTCATCAGATTTTCCAAAGGTCACTTAATCAAATGGGTTAAAGACTGACAGCCCTAGAGAGATGCCTTGAAAAACAAATTTGATATTGTTCTTGAAGCAAGTCCCCAATTTCATTGCTTCTGCTTGGTTTGGTCCCTGCCTTCCTTTTCAGTCTCAGCTAAAAGGCAGATGAAATGAAATATGTTGTACATGGTGAACCCCTAACAACTAAAGTAAACTAAAGAAATCAATATGACAGCTAAATATAACATGTGAGCCTGGGTTAGATCTTTTGTTAGAAAAATATCAATAAAGAACACTTTTGAGGACAGGTGACAAAATTCGAATATGGAATTTTGGAATTATGGAATTTGTTCTGGATAAGAACATTTTTGTTGTAATGTTAATTTTTTTAAATGTTGATAATTGCTCTGTGGTTATGTGTGACTATTCTAGGGAAACATACATGGAAATGTAGTCAAGATGTATGGTGTATGTAACTACTCTCAAATGGTTCAGAAAATAATACATGCAAATATATATAATTTAGAGCAGTAACACATAGAGGCAAAATTTTAATACATAGTGAATCTGGGTGAAGGATATGTAGAAGTACCTGTAATTGTTTCCTGTAAATTTAAAATTATATCTTAATAAAATTATACAAGTAAAAAAATAAAGGAGCCTCATATAGGACAGAAATCTGTATGTCTTCTGACAAGTCAAAACAGTAATTGGGGTTGGAGAGGATGGGGTACTGCCATCGTGGCCCCCTGACACCAACCCTTTCGGCACACTCCATTGGGCCCTCACCTGGGCCTTCTTCTCACCTCGGGAAATGTGCTAACTCTCGACCTGCCACTTCAGTCTGAACTTGAGCTGAGAAGTCCCATCCCTCCACTCTACTCCCAGGAGCTTTTACTAGAGGCCCAGATCTAATGAAACTCGGACATTAGACTTGATGTTACAAACACAAATAATGTAACCTAATTTACGTACATTAATACTAACCTGGGAAAAAACTCTAACGAATGGTGTGTCCAGGGGAAGAGAACACGCAGAGAGACAGTGTCACTTCATCATACCTCTGACGGGTGATTACCTCTAAGATGGGAGAGTGCTCCTGGGAAAGGCTGTAGGTTATACCTGTAAGCTCAGCTTGGCGCACAGGGGCATATAGCAGGCTGGTTCTGACATATTCCAGGCCAGGATCTGACAAGTCCCCAAAGTGATGGTGATGGCGGGCTCCCAGCGTTGTCTCTAGTGCTCACTTCTAGCTCCTTTCCTACTCCATCCACCCACTTCAGTGCCACCCTCTCTTAGCATGGAGCTCCTTGCATTTACCCAAATGCTCCCTCCACTTGGAGAGCTCTTCTCTCTTCTCTCCTTACCTCTCAGGTTTTGGCTTACATGTCTTTTACACCAGAAAGCCTTCAGAGGTCTTCCAAAATCCTCCAACATTCCCATCACACCTTGTGCTTCTTTTAATAGCCTCGTTATGCTGCTTTATATTAATGACAGCCTCTTTATGTATCCATATCCTCGGCAAATGTAAGCTCTATGGGTTTTATTTGTGTTTATCCCTAGAAGCTGCTATATTTCCTTACACATAGTAGATTGTCCAGAAGTATTTGTTGAATAAATTCACTAATAGACTAGATTACCACAACCCTGAAGATAAGGGCTTCTTCCTGTTGTTGTCTGTTTGTTAATCCTTCTCCGAGTGACTCATCACTGCCAATAGAGATCTTAGCATATATCATTAGGAGATGCAGGGAAAATTCATTCAAATGATGCCTTAATAGAATCCTAGGAAATTAGAACTGAGAGGAACCTGATTCCAAGCCTGCTTGGTCCCAAACATGGGTGTATGTATAGCCAGGAGTCACTGGAAAGATTTTTAATGATGTGATTTTTACAGAGCCCCCTGATTAGAAGTATTGATTTAGTTTTATTAGATGGGGCCCAGGATTCTAGATTTAAAAGGCTCTATAGGTAATCATGTAGCACAGCCTAGGTTAGAATATCACTAAAAAATCCCTCCATTTCACTCATGAGAAGCAGGAGGTGAAGTGATATGATAAGACCACACAGCTAAAAGTGCCAGTGGGGCCTGAGGTTCAGGATTCTCATCCTCACCAAGGGTCTTTCCATGGCCTCATTTCCTCTACTAGGAATTCATCCCTCAAAACAGCCTGTTCGTGTTCCTCATTCGGCCACACAGGTGCACGCATGAGTATAGGTGGGTTTTTTTTTTTTTTTTTTTGCCTTACTGAAAAGTTACATTTCATTGCTGAGTGAAAGAATGTCTGAGGGTAATTTTGAAGGTAATGCACTTTAGAATAAAAGACTTTCTGTAAAGGAAGGCTAGTATTAATATAGACTGCGGCTGTTTAAAATAAATACACATAATAAATCACATGCTGATTTTAGAGAATCACTAAGAATGAACTAAGAGAGGTATTTATATTTTTAATAACCACTGGCTACTTGGAAAAAGTCATATTGCTGAAAAAGTAGCCCAATCACCTGCCACTGGCTAGAATGTCACAAACCCATCAGAGAATGTTCATACTGGAAGGGGCCTTAAAATATCACCTAGACAAAGCCTCTTAAATATAAAATTATAGATGAGGAAACTGAAACCCCCAAAGAAGACATGACTCTCTTAAGGTACATAGCCAAGATGGTTTATTCATTCCTAAGCCTGCACGATATCCATTGCAGAATCACAAATAGTTACAGCACCTATTAAGGCTTTTACACAAGGAACTGAAGGAATTTCAAACCTTTAGATTGCTCATATAGCATAAACCTTTAAAAGTTCAGCAAAGAGGTGTTGCTCTGAAAGGCTGAAGTAGAGATTAGACGTTCCTTCTAGTGTTTTGCAAATGCGTGGAGATTACAAAAGAATCTCTCGTGGTTTTAAAAATCCTGTCCATCCGAGTGCTTGAGGCTGGAGGCTGAGGTATTTGCAGGTTGGAAGTTTGAGTTTGGAGCTCCAGCTGGGATGATCGAGGTTGTTTGCAACGATCATCTGGGGAAGAAGGTCCGTGTTAAGTGCAACACCAATGACACCATTGGGGACCTTAAGAAGCTGACTGCAGCCCAAACTGGCACCCGATGGAACAAGATGGTCCTGAAGAAGTGGTACACGATTTTTAAGGACCACATGTCTCTAGAGGACTATGAAGTCCATGATGGGATGAACTTGGAGCTTTATTGCCAATAGAGCAGACTTCCTCCCCCTGCTCTACCATTCTTTCCTCCCACACTGGCATGGAGGCTTGTTTTTAAAAAGTCACATTACAAAGGAGTCGCTAACAGCCAGGAGGGAATATGCCCAAGTTTTATAGTGACTACTGCGATACATATCTCAGCCCTGACTCTCTGTCTGTGAGAAAGACACACTGCAGTGGGGGGAAGCACACAGAGAATGTGAGGGACTGTCACATGGATGGAAGAGCAGGCCCAGAGCCTGACTGACA
>CAUYON010015923.1:0-20335 GCA_963573935.1 Arctocebus calabarensis | reverse complement strand
CCAGCTGAGAGAGAAGTGATTTCTGCAGATCACCTCTGCTAAGACTGGCTGCAACCACAAGAAAGCACGCTTCAGGTACAAAATTCATCTGAAAGGAAGAGTGCCCATCCCCTCCCCCAAGAAAGCTCTGAGTTTCTTGCTTTTCTGTTTCCTTTCTTTTTATTCTCCTCTTTTGCTCCTGTGAGTTTTCTACAGACAAATGGTGAACTGTAGACCTCTTGTCTCACCTCACAGAAGAGTGCTGTGGGAAGTGAGGTGTGCTTCCCCTGAACACCCCAGTGTGACTCTGAAAACTCTATTGCTAGGCAGAAAAACTGAACTAAAGTTTTCCCCACCATTCTGAACTTACTGTACACCCTACCCCTCCTTATCTGATGAACCAGAAGTCTAAGCCCTGCTAAGACTGAGGGAGGAGGGCCCTGAGCAGTGCCCCCACCCCTGCCTGCTGGAACAAGTGTCCCACTGGGAAAAGACTACGGGCAGGGCCGCGGTGAGCCTCCCTCCCCTCCAGTCAGGGAAGCCCCAGGCGAGTGCCTGGCCCTGTGCCCTGAGCTTGCTGGGCTTCCATAGGTCTGCCGTCTACTAGAAACTCTGATGGAGACCACCAGGACTGCGCAGGTCTGCCCTTGACCAGGAAGTCCTCCCCTGGCGACTGCACAGGCCTCCGCCTGGCCCCTGCAGGGCTCCCGCAGGCTGGCCCCTTGCCATTAAATTTCCTGGTGACTGTGCGGCTCTGCACCTGAGCTTGCAGGGCTTCTGCAGGCCTGCCTTCTGCCAGGAACTCTGCCTGCAACTGCCAGGCCTTTGCAGGGTGGCCCATGCCAGAAATGCTCCCGGCAACTACGTGGCCCTGTGCCTGTGCTTGTCAGGCTTCTGCAGGTCCGCCGTCTGCTAGAGACTCTGATGGCGACTGCCAGGCCTCTGTAGGTCTTCCCCCAGCCAGGAACTCCCCCGGCGATCGCCTAACCCTGTATCCCACACTTGCCGGGCTTCTGTAGGTCTGCTTTCTGCCAGGGACTCCGCCCGTGCCCGCCAGGTCCCCGGCCTGGGTCACTCCTGGCAACTGCACGGGCCTCCACCTGGCACTCACATGGCCTCCACATGCCAGCCTTCTTCCAGGGACCCCACTGGCGACTGCCAGGCCTCTCTGCAGACCCACCACTGGCCAAAAACTTCCTGGGGAACTTCACGGCCCTGCACCCACCACTTGAAGAGCCAGATGCAAAGGTGGAAAACAACCATGGGGCGGAGTCAATGGAAAAACTCTGGCAATATGAATAATCAGAGTAGATCAACTCCTCCAAGTTGAACAACAAGGCAGACACAGCACAAGATCTCCTGCATAGGCAAATGGCTGAGTAGTCTGAAATTGAATTCAGAATCTGGATTGCAAATAAGGTCAGTGGAATGGAGGAAAAGATCGAATTAGAATTTCAAGCAGTAATTCAAAAGATGACCCAAAAGATGTCTCAAGAGTTCAACGAATTCAAAGACAAAATGACCAAAGATTTTTGACACATTGAGACAAGAAGTTGCAGCTCTTAAAGATCTGAGAAATTCAGTAGAATCCCTCAGTAACAGAATGGAACAAGCCAGAAGAAAGGATTACTGACATGGAAGACAAAGCTTTCGAACACTCTCAAACCTCAAAAGAGCAAGAGAAATGGAAGGCAAAAACAGATCACTCTCTCAGAGAGCTCTTGGATAACTCGAAGAAAACCAATATTTGCCTCATAGGGATTCCCGAAAGCGATGAAGCAGCTTCACAAGACACAGAATCTCTTATTCATGAGATTATGAAAGAGTAATTTCCAGACATGCCAAGAGATTCTGAAATTCAGATAGCAGACAGTTTCAGAACCCCAGCATGACTCAACTTGAACAAGACATCCCCCAGGCACATCATAATTAAGTTCACTAAAGTAAACATGAAGGAGAAAATTTTGAAAGTAGCCAGATGCAAGAAATTGATAACCTGCAAGGGGACGAATATTAGAATTTCTGCAGATCTCTCTGAACAAACTTTTCAAGTGAGAAGAGAATGGTCATTGGCTTTTAATCTCCTAAAACAAAATAACTTTCAACCCAGGATCTTGTATACAGCTAAACTGAGCTTCATTTATGATGGAGAAATTAAATATTTTAATGACATGCACATGTTGAAGAAATTTGCCATAACTAAACCAGCTCTCCAGGATATTCTCAGACCTATTCTCCATCACAACCAGTGTGATCCCCCAATGCAAAAGTAAACTCATCCAGAAACTTTTTATCAAAGTCCAACTCACACAGCGACAAAAGGATTAAGAATGTCCACTAGATCTTCTGAAGATTTATCATTGGTTTCAGTTAATGTGAATAGTTTAAACTGTCCTCTAAAGAGGCATAGGTTGGCTGACTGGATACAAACCTCACGCCAGATATCTGCTGCATGCAAGAATCACATCTTACCTTAAAAGAAAAATTTAGACTCAAGGTGAAGGGATGGTCATAATATTCCAGGCAAATGGAAAACAGAAAAAAGCAGGTATTGCAATCTTATTTGCAGATACAATAGGTTTTAAACCAACCAAAGTAAGGAAGGATAGAGATGGACATTTCATATTTGTTAAAAGTAATACTCAATATGATGAGATTTCAATTATTAATATTTCTGCACCCAACCAGAATGCACCGCAATTTATAAGAAAAACTCTAATAGACATCAGTAACTTAATTTCCTCCAGCTCTATAGTAGTTGGAGATTTTAATACTCCTTTAGCAGTGTTGGATAGATCCTCTAAGAAGAAGCTAAGTAAAGAAATTTTAGATTTAAATTTAACCATTCAACAGACATCTACAGAACATTTCATCCTAATAAAATTGAATACACATTCTTCTCATCAGCCCATGGAACATACTCCAAAATTGACCACATCTTAGGTCACAAGTCTAACCTTAGCAAATTTAAAAGAATAGAAATTATTCCTTGCATTTTCTCGGACCACCATGGAATAAAAGTTGAACTCAATAATAACAGGAATCTGCAAACTCATACAAAAACTTGGAAGCTAAATAATCTTATGCTGAAGGATAGATGGGTCATAGATGAGATTAAGAAGGAAATTACCAGATTTTTGGAACAAAATGACAATGAAGATACGAATTATCAGAACCTCTGGGATACAGCAAAGGCAGTCCTAAGAGGAAAATTTATAGCACTGCAAGCCCTCCTCTAGAAAACAGAAAGGGAGGAAGTTAACAACTTAATGGGACATCTCAAGCAATGGGAGAAGGAAGAACTTTCCAACCCTAAGCCCAGCAGAAGAAAAGAAATAACCAAAATTAGAGCAGAATTAAATGAAATTGAAAACTAACGAATTATAGAACAGATCAATAAATCAAAAAGTTGGTTTTTTGAAAAGGTCAATAAGATAGATAAACCTTTGGCTAACTTAACCAGGAAAAAAAGAGTAAAATCCAATTTCTTCAATCAGAAATGGTAAACACGAAATAACAATAGACCCCTCAGAAATCAAAAAAATCCTCAATGAATACTACAAGAAACTTCTCTCAGAAATATGAAAATCTGAAGGAAATTGACCAATACTTGGAAGCATGCCACCTACCAAGACTTGGCCAGAACCAAGTGGAAATGTTAAACAGGCCTATATCAAGTTCTGAAATAGCATCAACTATCAATACAAAATCTAAAGCCCTAAAAAGAAAAGCCCGGGACCAGATGGCTTCATGTCAGAATTCTACCAAACCTTTAAAGAGGAACTAGTACCTATATTACTAAACCTCTTCCAAAATAAAGAAAAAGTAGGAATACTACCCAATACATTCTATGAAGCAAACATCATTTTGACCCCTAAAACAGAGAAAAATGCAACAAGAAAAGAAAATTATACACCAATATCACTAATGAATATTGATGCAAAAATATTCAACAAGATCCTAGCAAACAGAATCCAGCAACACATCAAACAAATTAAATACCATGACCAAGTGGGCTTTATCCCAGGATCTCAAGGCTGGTTCAATATATGTAAATCTATAAATGTAATTCAGCATATAAACAAATTTAAAAATAAAGACCATATGATTCTTTCAATTGATGCAGAAAAAGCTTTTGACAATATCCAGCATCGTCCATGATAAGAACACTTAAAAAAAATTGGTATAGAAGGGACATTTCTTAAACTAATAGAGGCCATCTACAGCAAACCCACAGCCAATATCGTATTGAAAAGGGTTAAATTGAAGTCATTTCCACTTAGATCAGGAAACAGACAAAGTTGCCCATTATCTCCTCTGCTCTTCAACATTGTAATGGAAGTTTTAGCCATTGCAATTAGGGAAGAAATGGAGATCAAGTGTATCCACATAGGGTCAGAAGAGATCAAACTTTCACTCTTCACAGATGATATGACTGTATATCTGGAAAACACCAGGGATTCTACTACAAAACTTTTAGAAGTGATCAAGGAATACAACAGCATCTCAGGCTACAAAATCAACATCCATAAATTTTAGCCTTGATATACACCAACAATAGCCAAGCCGAAAAAACAGTCAAGGACTCTATTCTTTCACAGTAGAGCCAAAGAAGATGAAATATTTGTGAGTTTACCTAGCGAAGGATGTGAAAGATCTTTATAAAGAGAACTATGAAACTTTAAGAAAAGAAATAGCTGAAAATGTTAACAAATGGAAAAACATACCATGCTCATGGCTGGGAAGAGTCAATATTGTTAAAATGTCTATACTACCCAAAGCAATATATAATTTTAATGCAATTTCTTTTAGAGCTCCATTGTCATATTTTAAAGATCTTGAAAAAATAATACTTCATTTTGTATGGAATCAGAAAAAAACTCAAATAGCCAAGACATTACTCAGAAATAAAAACAAAGCAGGAGGAATCACGCTACCAGACCTGAGACTGTACTATAAATCAATAGTGATCAAACCAGCATGGTACTTGCACAAAAACAGAGAGGTAGATGTTTGGAACAGAATAGAGAACTAAGAGATGAATCCAGCTACTTACCATTACTTGATCTTTGACAGGCCAGCTAAAAACATTCAGTGGGGAAAAGACTCTCTATTTAACAAATGGTGCTGGGTGAACTGGCTAGCAACCTGTAAGAGGCTGAAACTGAACCCACACCTCTCACCATTAACTAAGATAGATTCTCACTGGATCAAAGACTTAAACTTAAGACATGAAACTATAAAAATTCTAGAAGAAAGTGCAGGGAAAAATCTTGAAGGAATCAGCTTAGGTGAATATTTTATGAGAAGGACTCCCCAGGCAATTGAAGCAGTATCAAAGATACACTACTGGGATCTGGTCAAATTAAAAAGCTTCTGTACATCCAAGAATATAGTAAGTTTAATAAGCAGACAGCCCTTAGAATGGGAGAAAATATTTGAAGGTTATGCCTCTGACAAAGGTTTAATAACCAGAATCCACAGAGAACTCAAATGTATTAGCAAGAAAATAACAAGTGATCCCATCGCAGGATGGGCAAAAGACTTGAAGAGAGACTTCTCTAAAGAAGACAGGTGCACAGCCTACAGATTCATGAAAAAATGTTCACCATCCTTAATTATCACAGAAATGCAAATCAAAACTACTTTGAGTTATCACCTAACTCCAGTAAGATTGGCCCACATAACAAAATCCCAAAACTAGAGATGTTGGCATGGTTGCGGAGAAAAGGTAACACTTCTACACTGCTGGAGGGAATGCACACTAATACGTTTCTTTTGGAAGGATATTTGGAGACTACTTGGAGATCTAAAAATTGACCTGCCATTTGATCCTATAATTCCTTTACTAGGTATATACCCAGAAGACCAAAAATCACATTATAACAAAGACATCTTAACTAGAATGTTCATTGCAACTCAATTCATAATTGCTAAGTCATGGAAGAAACCTAAGTGCCCATCGATTCACGAATGGATTAATAAATCGTGGTACATGTATACCATGGAATATTATGCAGCCTTATAGAAAGATGGAGACTTTACCTCTTTCATGTTTACATGGATGGAGCTGTAACATCATCTTTTTCGCAAAGTATCTCAAGAATGGAAGAAAAAGTATCCAATGTACTCAGCCCTACTATGAAGCTAATTTATAGCTGCCATATGAATGGTAGAACCCAACTATAACACAAGAATATGGGCAAAGGGGCAAGGGTAGGGAGGGGATAGGGAAGGTTGGGGCAGAGGGAGGGTAATTGGCGGGGCCACACCTACGGTGCATCTTAGAAGGGTACAGGTGAACCTTGCTAAATGTAGAATACAAATGTCTTCATATAATAATGGAGAAATTGCCAGGAAGGCTATGTTAATCAGTTTGATGAAAATAGTTAAAATTGTATATGAAACCAGCACATTGTACCCCTTGACTGCACTATTGTACACAGCTATGATTTAATGATAAAGATAATAAAAAAATAAAATAAGGCTAAACTTTAATTTCTTTTATGCTTCACATAAATAATAGAGATATTTATAAAATTTTAATTATATTTGTTTCTTGAGTTATGAATATATGATCTGGATAACTTTGTATTGAAAAGATAACTCAAGTAACTTTCAGTACTTCTTTCCATTTGTAAATTCCCTTTTTTCTTAAATATGCTTTAAAATTTCACAAAAACAATTTTCCAAAGAATTATTGGTTACTAAGAAATTAATATGCTAGATTCTAAACTTTTATTTTCATCAATAAATCAGGTAGTTAATAAAAACTATCTTATTGAGTTTTCTTGCAAACTCAATACTATCCACACACTAATTAAGTCAATATAACTGCAATACTATCCAAAGAAAAGAAAAAGTAAAGGAAACATAATACCATAAAATACTTCTTAGAGCTTCTGACAATTGTAAGTTAACTACAACAATTACTAACTACAACAAGGTGAAACTAGAACAACTTTGTCAATATTCAACTAAAGCTTTGTTATTAAATTCAACTAACATGTCTGTTGATATAAAAGCAAAGTCCTTAAAGGTTTTAGAATTGCTGACTTTTTTCCTGCATATGATTCTTTAATATTCTCATGGTTTAAATAATAATGTTTAGTATTTGTTTTTCTGTAGTATTATCCCAGGTATGATAAATTCTTTACATGTAATATATAACCATTTAAAATAAGTTCAGTTTTTATGTAACTGAAAAAAATGAGAACAAAAGGAATTAAGTTGTTCATCTTCATAAATATTCATAAACTTGGAAGATCCAGGTTTCAATATCATGATATTCTGCCCTGGTTTAAAGGTTAAAACTTTGTATAGCTGAGTAAACAGGAACCAACTCTGTAACAGTCAAGCATAAAGTAAACCAATAACTTCTTTTATCAGAAGTTACCATGGTTTCTCAATGAAATTGTCTAACGCTAATATCAGTACCTAGAAAATTTTCAATATTGTTTTATATAATGTCACTATTCTCTAGGAGATTTGTCTTCTGGGCTTTTCTCTGAGCCTGTGCTTTTTTTATTTTGTTTTTTAATTTGGTTTTGATCCATACACATATTATTCCATGGCCCTTCTTCACCATGATGTAATAAGAATAGGACAAATTTCTCAATTAATATGAAAGAAAAGTTTCTTTACTCCTGTATATGTGGCCCCCAATTTGAGCTGGCACAGCAATGCTCAAAGATTGAGATATAAAATCTAGGCTCAGGAATACATTCTGCCAAAGTGATCTGCATAGTTGCTGCTTTACCACTTGAAGCCTACAACCTCCACTACCCAAATACAGGTATTCCCTGTCTATATTTTCCTGCATATTTTTTCCATAAAGCTTATCAATGCCCAACATGAAATATATGTCATTGTTTGAGATTGCTCAGTGAGTAAGTCAGACTCCTCTGAGATGCAGACACTAAGATGTAGTAGGTCATGAAAGAGATCAGTCAGGGACGATGCCTGAGAGGGAAAATATAAGGGAGCAGCAAGAGTCTGAAAATTGGCCAGACCTTCATGCCAATTGTGCTTGGGTAAAAGAAAAATGAAAAGAAGGGAAGAGTGATACCTCTAAGACTGCTAAACAGATTTCAGAGATTTGGCAAGGGTATCACTGCGTCCTTGAGTCAAAATGTTCCAGTATAGCAGCTCCACATCCTCCACTACAGTGAGCTCATTAATATGCTGGACTCACTCAGTCCTTGGCTTGGAGAAACAACAGAAAGCACGGGCTCAGAACAAGTGACAGAGTTTGCAGCATGATGTTTGTTCCTGCTATGAATACACTCCTCTGAGAAACACACTTCAATACTTCCTTGCCAGAGTGAATTTGTGTACATTAAATTCCCTTTGTTCACTGTCCTACCCCATCCCCTACAAGGGCATTTGGGTCATAAGTAGTAATCAATAAATGTATAAGAAGGAATGAATCGGTTCTGGACAAAAAAGTTTATATTTTCAGCAGTGTCTTCTTGGACATTATCCTTCTTCCACGAGCTGCTGGCAATCTAGAACGATAGACCACATAAGAGGACATCAGAATCCTTATCCAATCTTCACAAGAGGGCAAAAGAAAATTTTTAAGGCACTATTTGCCAGGGATCCAGGGAAGTGATTTTGTATCATAGAACTCAAATTATTCCTAGCAATAGTCACCGAAAGTAATTACATGGATTTTCAATGACACCTGAAACAGGATAAATGCTGACAAGTTTCAGAATGTAGTGTGGACAATCTGGGGTTCAGATTACTTGTGGTGCCTATGTGTTCCCTCGTTAAACACAGTCATAATTTCAGACACTTATTTTATTTAAATGCATTAGGCTGTAATATTTAACAATATTCAATACTGTTAAACATTATCAAAATAATAGAATGGGTAAAACTCTCTGAAAGGGCTAAGCATACATGGTGAGTAATGAGTAGCTTCAAAAACAAAGAAAAGAGTCATAACATGATATGAATAGAAAATAAATTGCTAAGTCATGGAAGAAGCCCAAGTGTCCATCAATCCACGAATGGATTAATAAATTGTGGTACATGTATTCCATGGAATATTATGCAGCCTTAAAGAAAGATGGAAACTTTATCTCTTTCATGTTTACATGGGCATAGCTGGAACACATTCTTCTTAGCAAAGTATCTCAAGAATGGAAGAAAAAGTATTCAATGTATTCAGCCCTACTATGAAGCTAATTTATAGCTTTCATATGAAGGCCATAACCCAATTATAGCACAAGACTATGGGGAAAGGGGCAAGTGAGGAGAGGGAAGGGGAAGGGTGTGTGGAGAGAAGGCAAATGGTGGGATCACACTTATGGTGCACCTTAGAAAGGTACAGATGAAACCTACTAAATGCAGAATGCAAATGTTTTCATACAGTAAATGAGAAAATCCAATGAAGATTATGTTAAACAGTTGGATGAAAATATTTCAGATTGTATACGAACCCAGCACATTGTATCCCATGATTGCACTAATGTACACAGCTATGATTTAATGAAATAAATAAATAAATAATAGCAACCTATAATGTAAACTAAAAGATACATAATACAAAGGTTCTATATGTAGTATAATGAGAAAAACAAGAGTGCCTTTATAGATAGAAAGAGATGGAGGGAATGAATCAATCTAAAATATTAATAAGCACAAATCATACTCAATGAATCACACTCTAGTGACATTCATTTTACCCTATTTGGGACTCGTGTGCTCTATCCCTGAAATGTAGTTAGTAAGCTGGCTGCAGAGCCATCATGGGCAATTTATGTAATTGATAGGCATTCTTGCCACACATACTTGCAACAGAGTTGGTACACTTGCCTCTACACATTCTGTTTCTGCAGAGTCAACTTGCCCAAACTTCACCTTTGATTCTCAGAACTATCAAGGGAAGGATGTTGTGGCTGAGAGGGAGAGTCACAGGACACACAAATTCTGTGTAAAGCACGATTCAGAATGTGGTCATTTCACTCCACTTGTAACTTACCTTCACTATGTCAACTTACCGTATTTATTTCTTCTTGATATTTAACATATTTTAAATTGTTTTAGTATAACTGGAAATTTTAATTAAGTCTGTGAGGATCTCAACTCCAGGAGCTCTGGAACATCTTAACACTAGTTAAGTAGCTGCCTGAACACTACCCATGCAGAATTGTGATTTCCCACATGAACTTCATGCAAGATATTTGTCTGTAAATCTGAGGCCTGACAATTAAGGTCACAAAATCTTCCTAGAAAAATTGATACATATCTTGTTTTTGAATATCACGACAGTCACCATTTAAGCACTCCCGTTGGAAAGCTCTGTGCCAGTGCTAGCACCTAGTTCATCCTTCAAAGCCCTTTTGGAACTCTTTTTCTGGAATGGCAATCAAAGCTATAGTCATATTACCCTTGATGTCTTGAATGTCATCACAATTTTTTCCTATCAATATTTCCTTTATCTTCAGGTAAAGAAAAAAGTCATTGGGATGAGATTAGTTGGTCCAGGAAGGTGCTCCAATATATTTATTTGTTTACTGGCTACACGTCCCTCACCGACTGCACCCTGTGAGCTGCTGCCTTGTCATGATGCTACAGCCACAACTGTCTCATGCCAAGATTTTCAGTTAAGATTTTTTTGTTTGTTTGTTTCTCTACTAATGTTTACTTGGTCTGCCATCCAATGATTTCAACGCACAAATTGGTGAATTTTTGCAGTGTTTTTGTCAGTTGTGCTTGTTACCGTAAACCCTGATCCTCATCAGAGATGTGTTCCCTCTCCTCACAAATACATTTACACACTGTTATTTTCTTCACTGCATTATCCCCATAAAATTGGACTAACATATGCCTGATTCACTTCCACTCTTGTCAAGTTTAACAAGAAATTTACAAATGTTTGTTTGTTGCTCTAATTCAAACTTTGACATTCTCCTGAGGACACACAAAAACATGAATGCCACGCTGTCACATGTCATGAACACAACTGTGGGACACTGATTCATCAAGCTTATAAAACCTTACCAAGTTGTTTGTAGAATGCTGTCAACATATATACACGTTGACAATTTCTCTGAATTAATTGTCACACCTTGTATTTTAGCTAAAAGAATAGTGAGAGTCAGAAACCTATTTTGGAGAAATACCTGAACTAGCTATTTGGCATAAAATGTTTTGTCAGAAGCCTATATAATGGTAAAAAGATATATATAGATATATATAAAGATAATCACCCCATATCACGTTTTAGAGAAAATGTGATTGAGGTAATGCAAGTTGAAGAAGAAAATGTTAGCCCATGTGTTCTACCATATCAAAATATCTGAGAGTGGGTAATTAATGAAGAAGATAAATTGATTTATTGTGAAGGCTGAGAAGTCCAAGTTGAAGGTACCAGCAGATTCACTGTCGGATGTTGGATGATCTCTCCATTTCCAAGAGAGTGCCTTGCAACTGTGTTGTCACGTGACAGTTATAAGGTCACTGATCTCATTCATGATGCAAAAACATTCACAACTTAATCATTTTCCAAAAGATCTTCCTGTTAAAACTATTACATTGGAAATTAAGTGTGGGGGAAATTAAGAATGGAGGGCACACAATTCAGACCATACAAGAAACAGATAAGATGAAAAACATGATTCTAATGTGAAATTTTCATAAGCAGGAATTCATAACAAAGTCATAAGTTTGAAATAATTTCTATGTCTTTGATTTAACCACTTCCCTCTTTTCTGCACACCACACTAAACCTCACAATCTTGTGCAGAATGTCTTAAATGCCCACATGGTTTTCAGAAGTTGTCTCCTTTTCTCCCTGCCTCTTCATTTATTCTACACGAAATGGATGCACAACACTATTTTTAAAAAGAAACAAATTCACTCAAAAGGTAAAGTGCTATCTTAGAGACTCCTACAGATTATAACTACTCAACTGTCTTCATTCTAGAATTAATAACTCTTAGGGAAATAAAGTAATTTCTAACAGAAACAGAATACAGACTCAAACTTAGCTAGAGTATAGAGCCATGGAAACTTGAACTGATGTCAGGATTATGTAAATTCATGGTTAAATTTTAATTCTTTAATCTAATGGTCTGTCTCATTAACTTGGAGGAAAAAGGCAAAGTTACATGAGGCAATGCATATGTAAGAGGTCCTTGGCTTAACAAGTGTTGGTAACAGCACGATGTGCATTACATGTGTGCAGCGCTACCTCATCTGTTTGACTTGGCTGCTCAGCCTATGAGTCACCTTTGAAATACCAGCTTTGGTAAATTTTATCATTTTCTATGTGAGCCATGATACAAAAATTCTGGGAATCACTACAATGTAACAATATAGTAGAAAATATCCCTGGTCATAGGAGTCAATGTGTCACCAAAAGGCTAATGGCTTCTGTGTGGAGTAATGCATCACACTATGGGGACTTTCTTCATATTCTCTACAATATCCCAAGAATGATAAGGGACATTATTTCACTTAATTATGTTAACAGCTTACAAAGGTAGGTAATATTTTGTTGAAAACATTAAAAATTCATGAAAAAAATGATATTCAAAGATTAAAAAATAAATAAGGTTTACTTCTCAACATGAACTCTGTCAAGTTCAAGTCACTTTTGTAAGCAATCATATCACATATTTGGTCTATCATTAGAAAGGTGAGTTTCCTGGGAGTTTAACCAAGACAAAGCAGCCTTTTTTACATTATTCACTGAGGAACAATGGGTGACCTATAAATATTTTTTTAAGATTAGAAAAGAAAAAAGTTCAGAAAGAGCCAATTCAATACTGTAAGGTGAATACTTAATGATTTCCCATGGAAATGCTTACAAAATTGCCTTTATTTGATGAAAGAATTGAACAGGTTTATGAACTTGCTCCTGGTCTGTCCATTTTTGCTTTGACTGAACCCCGTCTACCTCTTAGTAGCCATTGCTTTGATTATGCTTTATCTTCAGGATAATGTAAGTAAAGTGATGCTCCATATCTTGCCATAATTCTTCAAAACAAGCTTCAAGATCTTGATTCTATTTATTTAGAATTTCCATCAAAAGTTCTGGTGTTGTCTGCATATGATCTGGGCACAACAGTTTTGACACCAATAGAGTGGAGGGTCTTCACAACTTTCATTTCTTCAATCAGAATTTTGAAAGCTTAACAAATTGATATGTCTATGATTTTGACTATTGTTTCTACTGTCTATTACTGGTCCTCTTTGATTAGCACACAGACAAGATAGTTTTTCCTTCCAAACTAATCATGGTCAGGCACTGCAGCCTCCATCTTTGACATTATCCCATCTCTTCTTAAAATTATGGTGGAATGAACATAAGACATTATTTCTACATCCATTGTCAGTCCTTAATCCAGTGTTTTGCAACCTTTTTTATTTCATAGTACATTTGAACCTATAGTTAAACTCCCATGGTACACTTAACTTTTGATACAAAAAAGAGTTTATAAAAGATTATACTTACTGTGCTTTGAATATTTTCAAAAATAATTTAATTAAAAATCTTTAAAATTTTTTGTGGTACACCTAAGATCCTCTCACAGCACACCAGTTGAAAATCACAGCTTCAATCCATAAGAAATATAAGCATAAGAAAAATAATTGCTATTTTATTCCTCACAGTTTGAGATGGTTAGTAAGTGATAATGAATGGTACAGAAGTTAACTATAGCTACATGAATAAGTTTGAGATGTAAGTGGAAGTTGAGAATCACATAAATTATTATTAAGGGAAACAAATTACTCAGCTAAGTTGTGCCCCGTGTAATTCCTTTTTCCACTTTCTTCACATTGAAATAAAAGATATAATCCCTGGATCTCCAGCAACAATCATATAACTTGAGAATGGGAGCCTGAGGGTGGAAGTCTGAGAATGGCAGTAGATAGGGTCTAAATTCCTGAGGACCTAAGTCACCCAAACCCTTCAGAAGTGTTGGCCATTGGAATTAAGCTACATGAGAAAAAATTCGCCATTTCCATATTTAAGGTGTTGTTTGGGTATTCTTATGTGTGCTGCCAAAAGTATATCCTTTTCTTAAAATTTCAGACAAACTGAGCCTCTTGCCAAAGTTTATAATCGGAGGAGCAAGAATTTGCACCTTAATGCTCCTATTTCAGGGCCTTCAGTTTAATCAATATGGTATACTTCCCTGAGAGCAAAAGTGAAATTGTCAAAAACATGAGTCATCATAAAGTTTATTAAAAGATCAAAAATTTTGAATATCATAATCATAGAATGTTTACAAGTAGAGACAATATGAACTATCTTCTTGGGGAATAGCTCAGTAGCAACTGGATTACCTACCACCTGCTCTTGTCATAGGCACTGTTAGTCACAGACAAAAATCTTCAATGCACATCAAAATTTAGATTAGACAAACCCTGTTTATTTTTCTATTCTATGCATATTCAGTGAAAGTATATTTTACATATTAACTTAATACATAAAATTCTTAGAATGTATTTAAAAAGATGATATATTTTTGGTCAGAGTTGTCTTTTTTTTTTTTTCTTGCTGACTCTAACTTATTCTAGTACAGTCATGAGAATAAAATAATTCTGGTTGCAAAATCAAATTCTAAAATGAGAAACTTCCTTGTGGCCCTAGGTTACAAATAATTAGGGAGACATCCAATTCCATGTAAGTGAAAAATTCTTTCTTTCTGATTTTCTACACGGGTGTAGCTTTGTAGCTTGCTCGTTTCATTTACAGTAGGGATATTGAAAACACATTTCAGGGGCTCCAACTGATTTGAGAAATATATTGTACCTTAAGGGCTGTCAGAGAAATTTGCAAATTACTACTCCAAATTATTTCAACAAGAAAATACAATGATATGTTCAAATAATGGAAAGGGGAAAAAGATTAACATAAGTGTCATAAAAAAAGCTATTATGCTACATAAATCACAGGTAGTCAAATATGTTTTGTAAGAAAGACGTTGGGCTAGAATGCAAGAAAGAATGTATGTTATCCATTGTTTCTCATTCAAGTCCCAGTGTTCCTTTGATTTCCAGGTTAAAATATACACTTTCTCATTTTTCTGTCCTAGGATCAGGACTTTAGGCCATTTCTTTCTGCCTTAAAAGACGATTTGGTGAATAAAAACTATTTGCTTTCACCTAGGTACCTATGGATATATTTCTAATACCATAAAAATTTAATTAGAATGTTTGAAGTTCAGCAAACCCAGAAAAATCCATTAAAGTAGGCACTCTATTTAATCACTAATAGCAGGGATTACATTCAATTATATTTTTAAGAGTGGATCATATGTTTAACATTTTCTTTATTAATTCTTATTGAAACAACATATTTAATTTATCATTAATATAATCTCATGAAATATGCACTTGACAATCATAAATTGGGAAAATCCCTTTCAAAGAATCTTCAAAGCTGGCACCCATTAGTGGAAGAACATTACTGAGTAATAAAAACGCCCAATAGCCTATTTAGATATGGAAACAATTGGACCTACACAATATGTAAAAGGAGAAGGTGAAGACATGCATTTTTGTAAGATTCAAAATGCTTTGCTTAGGAAAGTGGAAAACTTTCTATTCATTTCTATTTATTTATGTTTTTTTTTATTGAATCATAGCTGTGTACATTAGTTCAATCATGGGGTACAGTGTGCGGGCTTCACATGCAATCTGAGATATTTTTATCAACCTGATTGACATAATAAATTTTCCTAGGATAAGTGGATCTGGTGGCAGTGAATGTGACTTTGCAGAGAGAGGAGTTACATAGTGGGAACATGGAAATAGCAGATTGAAAGGAATTATGGACTCTCCAAACACTCAATTTTGTCTTTTCTGTCGTGTTCTCATTAAAATTCCCATCATCTATGATTTCTGTAACGTTTTTGCACAGTAAAATCTTGACAGTTTGTTATGTGTCACAGGTAAAACATGCACTTGTTAACCGTTAAGTGAATTTCAAGAATTGTATTATTGATGCAAAAACACTTCCTAGTGTAGATATTCTGAAAACCTATTTGTGTTTGTGTGAGAGTGTGTATAGTAACAACATGAATGTCACTGATGAGGGGGATTAGTCCAAAAGAAAATTTTTTTTAAACAATAGGTTTCATTAACTTGACAGTTAAATTATTCATCTGAATTCCTTAATTTTGCTCACACAAACGATTTTCAAAATTAGAAAAAATAACAAACTCCAAATCATTTTTTCCTACTGAGAGTGATTAATGTATATGACACGTTTTACTATTCTAGGATGTTAGAATCAGGTGTTTTCTTTTGTTTTGATAGTACTTGACTGAATGTACGCACCAATGTAGAGTAAATTGGTAAGATTCTGATGAGGCAGGTCAAATAAACTAGATACTTAGAATGATCTTAGTGAACGTTTTTTACAGGTTGATCTATCTGAGGCACAGAACTGATCTATTGAGAAGAGTTCCTTTTCTTTTTCAAATTTCAAAGTTATAAGAGGGTACAGATCTTTTTGTATAAGAATAGCCTTTATAATGCTTAATTCAGGGCTATTACTGTGCCCACCACAAGAATAATATTCATTTTACCTGATAGACAGTTTCCCCCCTTTTATCTTCTCCTCTGAACCTTCTTGTACTCCAATGACTTCAACTTTTCTCTGTGCCCACGTGTGTGTACAGGCTAGTTCTAAATTATTACTGCATACGTGTGGTGTTTATTTTTCCATTCCTGAGATACTTCACTTAGGATAATGGTCTCCAGTTCCATCCAAACTGCTGCAATATATACATTAATTCATTTCTTTTTATGGATGAATCATACTCTACCACTTTTCGCTCATCCGCTCTTGAATTGATGAACACTTAGCTGGGTTCCACATCTTTGTAACTGTGAATTGTGCTGCAGTTAAAATTCAAGTGCGGGTGACTTTTTGATAAAATGACTTCTTTTCCTTTAGGTACCCAGTGGAGGGATTGCTGGGTTGAATGGTAGGTCTATTTTTAGTTCTTTGAGAAATCTCCATACTGTTTTCCATAGTGATTGGGACGTAATATTTGTTCTAGCTGAAAGTTACTCATAACTTGTGCTTAATGCAATCTTAAGCCAGGCACTCTTAAATATTAAACCTAATTTAATATAATAAGTGACATTGTTACAATGTATAAAATAAATATATTCATTTAAAGACAACCAAATTGCACATCAAAGCTCACTTTAATTCTAAAATAAAACATTTAATAATATTGTGTAATAAAGCTTATTTTTCAGCAAATATATTTTGCCCTTGGGGGTAATGTTCTGTTTTTAGAAAGTAATGCTTATTGAACTTAAGACAATTTTTGGAAATTTAAGCAAGCAATTTAACATTACTTTCTATCCATACATATTAGTTTGCATTAATAAGCTTTATTGCTAAGGCACACTCATAAGTACTATTGGAAGAAAAGACTAGCAATATTTAGCTTATATCTTCCCAAAAGTACCAACCTCACAAGAGATGGCACTACACTAGTCTATTAGAATGATACAGGCAAATTGTTATGAATACACAATTGGGCAGGAGCATTAACAAGTACTGTAGAAGGTTATTTCATATGGGGGATAAAGAAAAGATCTGTGGAGTAGGAGACATATAGATGGAAAATAAATAAATTTTATAGTGATCATAAAAGTAGTTGTGATGGAAATTCCAAATGAATAAAATATTATGTGAAAGAAAATAGGGGACAGTGTTGTAGCACAAGAGAAATGAGATTAGAAATCAATGTATAGCTCAGCAACTAATAAGATGTATGTACTCAGCAAATTAATTGACCATCTTGAGCACAAATGCCTGTATTTTATGCAATCCACTTAATCTTTTAATATACGAATATGAGAAGAAACACACTTCTTTTTTATTCAATTAAAAGTATAATAAGACTTGGAGACTCTCATCTACCAATCTGGTGGAATGTCTACTACTAAATTTTATTTTTATTCCCCCACTTTGGAATATAACAGATTTAATTTATTCTTCTGTACTAGTGGTATACAATACCTGTTTAGTTAGTTAAGCCCTTAAGCCTTGGTAATATTATCTGGAAAATGAAAATAATAATACTTGTCTCCTCGGTTTTATTGTGACTTGTAATATGAAAAGTAAAAATGAACTGATTATTGTAGTATATATCATATGGTAAATATTTGACTTATTTAAATTAAAGTTTTGGAGAATAAGTTTTTTTATTATGTAATTTCATTAGGAAAGAAAAATACATCGAATTTATTATCAATTTGAAGTTTTGAAAAAATCACTCAAAATTCTTTCAGATATTAATTCCTTAATTTTATTCTAATATAAATGTATCATAGTGGATCCTTTATTTACTTTCAACAATCAGAAAAAATAGTTGTGTTAACATTACCTCAAATACCTTGTATTGTCTGTAGATTATCCAAATGTGTAACATTCTTAGCATTTTAGAAAAAGATGTAGATAGACCTTGTTCATATTTTGTTGTTTTTAATGCTGTTTTAGTTAAATGACCTTTGACTTGCGCTCATAAAATTTTTATTATAGAAGGAGTTTTATTTCTTGGTGATTGTGCTCATAAACCAAGAGCTTGAAGTTGGTAAGACATTTACCCCATAGTGTGTGTATGGTTATAAGCATTCCAGAAAGGCTTTCACAGAAAGATTGCACAGACCACCTCCTAGCAGGAAAAATCATAAAATTTCTCCATTTCATACCCCACCACCCTTTACTGGTCTTGTCTAATTCAATGCTGGTTGTTGACTCATGAAATAAATGGACTTATGAGAAAACAGTCTTTAGTTATAAACTCTCTCAAAAAGTAATAAAGGAATAATTTTTCTTATTGCACACAGCATGTCCTATATTAAGATGAAATAATGTACAATGACCACTGGTAAGTATTTGAGCGTGTGTTCAGGGAGAATAAGAAAGGGAAGCTGGTTGAGGGAAATGGTGCAGAGATGATACTGCAGCAGCAAACTGCATACATCGCCCACAGAAGAGAAATATATATGCTCTGATAGAGAATCAGAGAGCCTAGGTAGGTGTGGATGAGTTTTGAAAAATGGCAGTAAGTTCTTTGAAACCTTCTCATTAAGAGTTAGGATCTATGTCCCATCTCATTGGCTCTGATAGATTATTAGCTGCTTTGACATAATAGAGGATGGCAGAGAGATGCTGTGGAACATCTGAAGAGAAGTAACAAAACACAATGCAAGTTTCTCTTTGGCCAGTGGAATAATCAATGTGGGTGCCCTAAATAACCACGAAGTTACTCTGCCTGTGCTAACACCACGCTCTGAGGAACCAGAACACACAAATTTTCTACGTATAGGTGCTCTGGTTGACAGTTACTGGCCTCGGGTATTTCAGCTCACATGTCTGACATAGGAGTGAAGCAGCTACCAGTTAATACTAACCTTCAGTTATTATATTATCCTGGGTCTGCAAGTCCCACAAGCTGAAGTCCTAGACACCACAGAGCAAATACAATCAACCTTTGTGGTAGTCTGTCTGAATTTCTTATTCACAGAACCCATAAAAGAAAATTCAGTGCTTCAAATTAACATATTTTGGACTAATTTTATTCAGGGGATAATGTTAATTGCTTTGAGATATTCAATTAACAATTACAATAGCATATTTAAAAAAAAATTTAGAATCATGAATTGCCTACAAGCCTACTAAATACCCTTTCTAAAATTGAGTTTCTTTTTTTTTTTTTACCATTTCAGAGATTTTTTTATTACAGATGTGGCAGAAGGGTGTTTATCTATGTGCCCAGGACCACATAGCTCATAAATAAAACACTGTCAGATTCTAGTTCCAGAAGCAGTGTTCTTAACAGCTTACTTTTAAAGGTGATTTTTTTTTTTATTGTTGGGGATTCATTGAGGGTACAAGAAACCATGTTACACTGGTTGCATTTGTTGGGAAAAGTCCCTCTTACAATCATGTTTGCCCCTAAAAGGTGTGGCACACACCAAGACACCAAGACCCCACCCCCTCACTCCTTCCCTCTCTCTGCTCTTCCTTTCCTCACCCCTCCCTCATTCTTTCTCTCTCTGCTCTCCCCTTCCTTCACCCCCACTGTGTCAATAATTGTCATTAATTGTCCTCATATCAAACTTGAATACATGGGATTCATGCTTCTCCATTCTTGAGTTGCTTTACTAAGAATAATATGTTCCACTTCCATCCAGGTTAATACAAATGCTGTAAAGTCTCCATTTTTTTAATGACTGAATAGTATTCCATAGTGTACATATACCATAGCTTGTTAATCCATTCCTGGATTGGTGGGCATTTAGGTTGTTTCCACATTTTGGCGATCATAAATTGAGCTGCAATAAACAGTCTAGTGCAAGT
>CAUYON010015922.1:0-21630 GCA_963573935.1 Arctocebus calabarensis | reverse complement strand
ATCCCCTGACCAACCCAAGAAGCCTTCTGACCAAACAAAAGGAAGCATCCCTCCAATGCCTAGGGAAAAGTACCTGAGGAGAGTGGCCTCTTCAGCCCTTGTGCTTGCCTGGAATTTGCCACTCTTACCAGTGTAGCACTTCGTGCCTGCTGGTTCTCCTGTGCTTATAACGAGCCAGCAGCACAGCTCTGAGAAATCAGGTATCAGGGAGCCTGGTCCCACCTGATGCATGTATTCTACCCCTTTCGTCCCCTTCCCCCACTAGCCTCAGAGTATCAATCAAAGTGGGGATAAGCCCCATCTGGAGAAAATGGCTGTGCACTGTTTGCACATTTAACTCTATAGAGTCTGTACAAGCTTTTCCTAAATTCCCTATAACAAAAAGGAAGTAGGCTCTCTGGCATGAGCAGGTCTTGGTGTTAAATACTATGCTTTTCCAACCTCCTCTTTCTTTTCCAAAGTTTACCAAGGAAACAACAACTAAATTTAGTTACAAATCAGGGATGAGTTGAGAGACACTTTGAAACATGACCCTTTGAAACGTCACAATTAGTTGCACTTAGCTGAAGTCCTATAGAAACCTAGAATTATCTTAAACTTCCCCACACCAGAAGAAATAAAATACCCAGGGTCATTCTCATTGTTCTTCTTTATTTTCAAGAGACTGAGCAGTACCCAAGGTTCAGGGCCCGTCCCTCCTTGGGGAGTCATCCCGGGCCTCCCTTCACAGGCCTCCGGTTGCCCAGACACACTGCAGATCGAGTCATTTCGCCCCTCATTTGGAGTTACTTCTCTCTAACAAGTTCGGTCCTTGTGTTTTTAGGGCATAAAAGCACCAATGAAAAGTAATAACTCTCAACCCATCTACAACATTTGAATCTAATACATACTTCTAAAAAAAATTCCAGAATATCATTACAAAATTAAATATATAAACAATCCTTACTTACATTCAAACAAAGCATATATGCTATCAAAGAGAGGAAGAGAAATAGAAGAGGTCTACAGAGATAGACAAAATTTGGGACCATGGAAGAGAAGAGAAGCCAGCAAATGCTGGTAGAGCACGAGTTTTTGAAGGCCCTCCCAAATCCTGGGGTCAGAACTATCTCTGGGGACCCCAGGATGTCTTAGTGCTACCTCCTTACTCGGCTCTCGACCAAGGAAAAGGAGTAAGTAGAGAATAGGTTCAAAAGTCGTTTAAGGGTCCCTTTGGCACCTTTCCAGAGCCAAGGAGAATTTGAAAGTTCATACCCCAACAGCCTCTTGCCGGTGACCTGGAGGTCAGCATCTGCACTATGGCACGTGTACAGGCTGGTGGGCACTGAATTTATTAATCCCCAGTAGGATAGCTACAGAGAAAAGCAGGATAGAGGTAGCAGTCCCATTACTTACCACAGATGTCTTCTTTCCATCTGCTGTCCCCGTACGGGCCACCAAATATGTCACCAGAACTTTGTCTTCACTCCTGGCTGGTTCGCCAAATCTGATACTGGAATTTCAGGTTCTTGGTCTTGGTGATTTGAGGAATAAATCCACGGACCACAGATCAGTGGTAAGGCAGAATTTATTTACAGAAAAGAATACAAAAACACTAAAGTTCCTGGTAGAGAGAGAAAACTCAAGTTGGGAGAGAAAAGCTCTCTCCGTTTCTCTCCTGATCTCTCCCGGGTCTCGGGATAAATATAGGTGTATGGGTTCCTTGGCCAGGAAATGTATGAACACAGTTTCTTCCACGAGGCAAGGTGAATGAATGTATTAATGAATGGATACAATCTCTTCCACCAAGGCAAGGTGAATGAATGTATTAAATAATGGACACAGTCCATTCATGGAATTGAGGCCTAGGAAACTTACACAAAATTGACCTAGACATAGGAAATGGGGGCTCCGTATTGAGTCGTAAGTGCAAACGGAAGGAGACACCAAGGTGCCAGTGTCTCCCCAGCAGTTGTCCCCCCGTTTGGCTATTGGAGCCTCCAGTGGGGGTCGGAGCCCCACCCCCTGCCTACCCTCCAGCCCGCTGGTTCCTTAGCCGGCTGCTGCTGCACCAACACCGCCAAGGTGGAGGCGGCAGGTCCTCCAGCTCAGTTCCGCTGAGCTGGCTGGGGCACCACCTGTCCTGTATCAGTGTGAAGTACAACATTTTTTTTAAGTACAAAATATTTTAATACATTACAAAATGTGTTCCTTAAATTTAAATACTTTATTCAAGTTAAATTGCATTTATAAAATTATGAGGCTATTTTTTTTCCTCTCCTAATATGGAACTACTATGTTTCATATTATCTTCTTTCTTCTTTAGAAGATGCATTGTTTTTCAGTTATATCAGGAAAACATGAACTAGACATAAGAGAAGGCTATGTAGTATTGTTCTAAGATTACAAAAGACTATAGCATATTTAGATTTTAAGAGATTTTTAAAAATAATTAAACTCAAGTTCTCAATTTAATAAAGGAGAAAGCAAAATCTTCAAAAGAAACTTACAGAAAATCAAAGTAGTTATTGCCAGAGCCATTAATGGAAATCTAGCCTAGCTCTTTCTAAGGTATAAGGAAAGAAATTGTATTCATTTTGTAATATGTAACATATTTGAAAATCAGAAAGTTGCAATCAAAAACCTTTGGAATCAGAGTGTTTTTGGAAGAAGGGAGTTGGGTGGAGGAGGCCCAGGATTTTTCTTTAATGTGTAGACATTTAATTGTGTCTCCATGAAAGGTGCTGCACAGACCAATTGTAGATTCCTTCCATAACAGTCTGCACTTTGAGCCACAGGCTTGACACCACACATTGCCAATGGAACAGTATGTGGGGGTCCATTAGTATCTCCTGAGATGCATGCTAAAATAAGCTTTAAAGAACGAAATGAATAGCTTTGTGTTTTAAGTGAATGTTAAGCAATGTGCTATTTTATTGTCTGTGGATTACTTTATTTCGAATAACTTAAGTTTTAGTTAAGGTAAAAGAAAATGATAAAAGAAATCCATCAGATGAAGTGATTTAATGAAATAGGTGTCTGTATGGCAGCAAGCATGCCTTTTTAGGTCTGACAATTAGGTCACAAAATGCTGCATACCTCAGTGCTGAATATCACTGTGATCACCTTCAACATACTACCCCTTGGGAAGCTGTGCACCGATGCCAGCACCTTGTGCACACTTCAAAGCAATTTTGAAACTGATTTCCTGAAATGACCATGAGAGATGTTGTCATATATGCTTATATTTGCGCCACTCTACAAACAATTTGGTAAGGTTGCATAACCTTGGTATGTCAGTGGCTCACAGCTGTTTTTGTGGATGTAGCACAAAATGTCACTCATCAGTGGTGTCCTGATGAATGTCATTCATTATTGTTATTGCATGTTTTTGTGTGATTTACAACCACAGCTCTGATGACCATTCCAGAAAAAGAATTTAAAAATTGCATTGGGTGGCACCTGTGGCTCAGTCAATAGGGAGCTGGCCCCATATACCGAGGGTGGTGGGTTCAAACCCAGCCCTGGCCAAACTGCAACTACAAAAATAAATAGCTGGGCATTGTGGTGGTTGCCTATAGTCCCAGCTACTCAGGAGGCTGAAGAAGGGAATTGCCTAAGCCCAAGAGCTGGAGGTTGCCATGAGCTATGCCACCACAGCACTCTACTGAGGGTGAAAAAGTAAGACTCTTTCTCCAAAAAAATTAATAAATAAAAATTGCCTTGAACGATGGACTAGGACCTGGCATTGGCACATAGCTTTCCAAGGGGAGTACCTGAAAGGTGACCAAAGTGATATTCAGAAATGAAGTATGTACCACTATCGTCAGGATGTTTGCAACCCTAACTGTCAGACCTACATTGTTAGAATTAAACATTATTTATTTCAATGAAAGTAATGAAAACAACTCTAGTGTTATATGTAACCCCACTACTTTAGTTTTATAATGCTTTGGGAAGTTAGATGTGACCTACATTCTAAGACAGAGTCGCAATCCTTCTTCATTTTGAGACAGAGTTTCTACACCTCAGAATCTGAATGAAGGATTACATCAATTAGACAGAAGAGAAAAAGCCTTCTCCATCTTTCCTTTGGGGTTCTGTGTTCTAGCATCTTATTCAATTGTCTCTTATTTATAACCTCACAAATTATGTTACCATGCAGATTCTAGGTTATTTTTATGTAGTCCATATACTTTCAATGCTGCCCATTTCAGAAGTCATAATTTTCATTAACAGCCAAGAAATCTAACCTACACATCCACTTACGTGCCTTAGAGAAATATGGTGCTGAAATATGGTGCTATTATCAAGGTACTGAAAATCATTGAGGAGTATTTACACATTTCTTTCTGAACTCCTGTTCACTAGCTTTTATTCTAATTGAAAAGAGCTCTGGTAAGTGACATGTGGTCCAGTTCAGCTCACCAACATAGTACACAGGGAACCTTTAGCAAGTCTTTACATGTGTACTTTTGAGGGCGTCCCACTGCAACTGCTTAATTTGACCACTGACATTGGCCATCCCTCATTTTTCATCACAGACAGAACTAAGAGTATAGGACAGAACCAAATTTGCCTACAACTTTCTGCTCTGTATTTCTGTTGATACCTTGTGACCCAGATTCTGAACTTCCTATTTGACAGAAAAGTCTCCGAGTTGATTTACTGTAATGCCAATGACATGACTACAATTTTGCAGGCAGCAGAGGTCAATTCAAACTGTAATTTATTGTCATTCATCTATACACAGCATAAAAGTAGGACAATTATAGCCTTTTGAATTCTTAAATGATACAGAAAATGAAGTGATCAAAACATTGTTTGGGGTTATTGTTAAACCCACTGAGTACAAATGCTGTTGCATATTATTGAACTTCTACATAAGAAAGAATTGCTGTGCACACAAAAAGACAAAATGATAACAGAGAATTAGTGTGCAGACAATTAAACACACCTGGTGATAATAAATTTGCTCTCAAGTAGCTCTAAGTAGCTTTTCTTCCTCTAGTCTCATTAATAGTTGATTTTCTGGTCAGGTGCACTATTGATCGATTTGCACTGCAGCCATTTTTTTCCTCATTAGCTTTCCAAACTTTTCTGTGCCTCAATTTTTCACAAATACAAAAGCCTCCCAAGATTACAGGAGACTTGTTGCTTAGCAACAATCTCATTCCTATAACTGTAATGTTTAGATGCAATGTCACCTTTTTTGAGGGGAAAGGTTAGATGCTTTCCTGTTTTCAATATTTATTCCTGTTTATTACCAAAGCAAGATATTTAGTTATTTTAATTATATTTTTGCATGAATGGTTTCAATTTTTATAATTAAAATGTAGCAATTGTGGGAAAGAATACTGGTTATACAAATATATTGAGAAACATTCCTAATATTCCTGGTTTAAAAAAATAGTAGTAAGAAAAATATTTTTCTTTTATTATCAAAAACACCCAAAGGTAATTTTTGGCACATTGTGCAGCAATCATAACTGGTCTGGTATTATGTTCTCAAGAATTAGGTGGTATAGAAGTTTTTAAATAAATGAACTTTATAGTAAGTGCCTATAAATTAACAAAAAGTTATTTTTAATAAGTTTTCTATTATCTACCTATATCTGTATAGCAAGTATACTGTATATACCTGCTTGATGCAAGGTATTCTCTGGTTTTTGCATGATATTTAAAAATAAGTTATAGGTATGAATAAATATAGACATACATGATATTCTGTGATAACAATATAGTGCTGGAACAAAAATTGAACACCCCGGAGAATGGGATAGTGAAGATAATAGTTAACAATAATAATAATAATAAATGAACATAATATAGACAGCCATTTCAAGGAAATAAAACATATTCAAGGATAAAAAAACATTGCATCTGTCACTAGGGACAGAACAAATATCTGCTATGTTCTTTTCTCATTTTGCAAAATAAATGTCATGACATTTGTGCTTACAAAATTTGGATTAAAAGTATTATACTAATACCTTGAACATTATAAACCTTAATATCACTGGCTGGAAAGTAAAACAATTTATAAAATGCTATTTTTTTTCTATTTATAACGAGGACTGAGGGATTAGGGCCAGTTTAAAAAGTAATATAGGAAATAAATTAGTCATGAAAATATGGCTTTCATCTGTATTCATTGGTAATATTTTACGTGAAAATCTAGACAACCCTAATAAAATGTGTTTTAATTTTTATTTTATCAACTATAGCTCATTATTAATATAAGTTTCTGCATGGTACAGTTACTAGGTGGTAGAGGGAATGTGTGTGCTCTGAAATTGCCCTTGTCAAACATCATCCTTCAATGTGTGGGGAGGGGATTCCCCTGAATCAGTCTGAGGGCTCACTACAGAGCAAGGCACAAATAACACTCTCATTATAGTCTCATTATGTATTACATATAACAGTAAACGTACACTAAACATAAAATACGTGTTCCATGACAATGTTTAACAGAAATCCCATATTCTTTTTTTAGACACAAGTGAAGAATAAGTCAGTTTTCTTATGGACTTCATTTTATTTTAACTTTTTAAATTTTTTTTATTAAATCATAGCTTTGTACATTAATGCAATTATGTGCACAATGTGCTGGTTTTATATACCATTTGAAATATTTTCATCAAACTAATTAACATAGCCTTCACTGATTTGCTCAGTTACTGTGTTAAGGCATTCATACTCTACACTTGGTAAATTTAACATGTACCCTTGTAAAATGCACCTTTAGATGACATTTTATATAGAGATCTGAAATTCTTTTTATTTTTTTATTTTTTAAGACATAATCTCACTATGTTGCCCTGGGTAGAGTGCTTATGGCATCACAGCTCACAGCAACCTCCAACTCCTGGGCTTAGGCGATTCTCTTGCCTCAGGCTCCCAAGTAGCTGGGATTACAGATGCCCCCCACAACGCCCGGCTATTTTTTTTGTTGCAGTTCTTTAGGGTTGGCCCAAGCTAGGGGTCAAACGCACCACCCTCAGTGTATGTGGCTGGTGCTGTAACCACTGTGCTATGGATGCCAAGCCAGATCTGAAATTCTTAATGACATTTTTTTAAATGCTACAATTACTAAGTGGCTGAAAAAATATACTACCATGCATGGAAAAGAAATTGCTCTTGTCAGATGACACTCTTCCAAACTATGTAGAGGAAGTTAATTTGAATCATCCCACAGAACTGATTACGGAGCGAGGTAGAACTAATTATCAAAATTTCTAAAGCTCATTCCTTGCCAGGTACCAAACTTTTGGACATTTGATGAGAACAGTGCATTCCTAAGATGGTGGATTGGCTTTGCACATACACTGTAACAAAGCACCACACACTGGATGTCTTAAGTAATGAGACAGACGATGTTCTCTCTGAAGCCTACAGGAGAGAATTCTTTTCTGCCTCTCTGCCTCCCTCCCTCTCTCCTCTCTCTCTCTCCCCCTCCCTCCCTCCCTCCCTCCCTCCCTTCCTTCCTTCCTTCTTTCTTTCCATCCTTCCTTTTGTAAATGCCATTGAGGCTTTGTGAATGTAGTCAAAGGGAAATTTGTAAGATCTCTTCTTCACACAAGGAAATTCTGATTCCAGAATTTAAGTTTGCTCAATATTTGAAAAGAGTTTTTACATATATATTCCTGAGAATGCTCAGAGCCTGTTGGAGCCAGAATTAAGGCATGACTGATGTTGCCAGAGACACCCGGATTTGAAGATAAAGAGACACCCGGTGAGATAAAGAAGCTGTTGAAGCAGAGAAGATGGACACAGAAAAGACAGCATCATGTAATTGGGAAAGGATTAGGAAGCTGGGCCAAGACTAGTTCATTAGGTTTAATAGCGAAATGAGAGAAAGAGAAAGAAAAGCAGTGATACCACAGTACTCAAATTAAGCATCTTTTAGATTATATAAAATTTATATAATCTAAAAGATGACTCTGTAGATATATGTTGGTGACATGCCTATTTAGCATGGGGAAACAATACACATGCACACACGTTCATATATGCCATCCACAAAAATAGTCTTTTTACACTGCTGAGGGGCCTGCCTCAGGCAGAGAATAGAGAATAGAGAATTTAGTGAAAATTCAATGAGATGAACAATAATAAATACTCTTCATAAAGAGAATAGACTTTGATATAATTCAAAACCAGATTTTTTTGGTAATAAGTATTCCTGTCTGTTTCCTAGGAAGTTGAAAGGAAGACATCTTCAATTCCTGAATTAGGGTGGGTTTGGATGAGAGTGTTAGGAGCTAAGATAAAAGAGAGACTGAATTGGTGGGCATGACGAGGGCAGATCAAACATTTGTGGAGAAGGAGCGACCTAGGAGTGAGGGGAGATCAGCAGGGTGGGGCACTAAGAAGGAGGAGAGGGCCCGGTAACCAGCCCTCAAGGCAGAGTAGCACAAATGGGATTTGCGGGCAAAAGAATCACAAATCACAAAGAGATTCTTAAGTTGTTTGCTAAGGGGGTTGATATGTAATTCTCAATAATAAAAGGTGCAATTCTCACTAGTTCTTTTTTGTGAAAGTAGATTCTTAGTGGAAAATTGGTGAGGGAGCTACCAAAGTTCAACAGGGGGTTATTGTTTCTCAGGTGAAAAGATTTTGTCCCCTCCCTTAGGGCACATTTGCTAATACCTTGCAATTGTATTGATCATTCATCTGAGAAGGGAAGATGCTGCTGGCATGTAATGGATAGAAACTAGGATGCTACAAAATATCCTCTAATGCACAGGACAGCCCTCTCCATGGACAGCCACTATTTGCCAGAGCCCAAATGTCGTAAGCATCAAGACTGAGATACCTTCATCTAAGTGTATGTGAAATAAACACGGAGGAGATCGTGTAGAAAGCAAAATGGTGACTCTAATATAAATCCCAGATTTAGCAAACATTCTTGGGGGAAATTCAGGTTTTTAAAGTCCATGAAAGATGTGGGGTACAAGCCATGATTTAAAGGGTAGAGGGGTAATCAACTATATCTGCATTAAGAGCAAAATAGAAAGAAATTTACATGAATATAGATCTATGATGTAATTAAAGGATAGAGTCAGAGAATAGTAAGGCCCAGGGAAGGGTGGAATGTGCCTGGGGTCATGTGATCTGATAACCTGTGTCATTAGAGAAAAGGCTACAAGTCTATGTTCCTTTCTGTGTCTCCTTTTCTGGACTCAAAAACCCATTTTGACTATTTCAGACCATTGGGTTCTGAGAGCAGAACTCTGGATAGAGCAGGTAATGGAGAACCAGCTCTTTGGTCTAAGGGGTATTAATGGCCCAGGTTGAGCTCACTGTTCTCTCCCCTGGGTTTGGTGGAGTACTTCCCTTTATTAACTCCCTTTCAAAGCATAAATTAGACATAATTAATGTTTATGAAGCATGTTCTTTTATTTTGTCAATAATGTTGGTCTAGAACCAGAACTTTCAGAATATAAGAGAAAGGATTTAAAGGAGATTGATCAGGGCAGAAATTATAATGACTACTGAGACTTAAATTTGACACTCGTCAATCACCCGTCTGCGTTTAGCAGAGACATTCAGGATAAAATTTAAACATAGGGATTCAGTGGCTGTAGATTGTAAGAATTAAGATCTTGTGAATACCTTCAGGGGAACAAAGTTCCTCAACACATTTGTTCAGCATTGATCATTTCATCTCAGGTGTCTCAGTGGTAAGTCTTGTCTCTGTCTTAGGTCTGATATGAGGAGAAATGCTGAGCATTACTCTGATCAAAGGCTAGACCCAAAATTCTATCCTCAAGGAGGAGAATCACATGGTTACACATGTACCTATTGGTCTTATATTATTTATATTTTTATTTTAAGCAGAGAATTTCTGACTAAAAGTTAATTGAGGACCATATTAATAAAACCTGTCTTTGAACTTTTCAAAGATTAATAAATTTTTATTTACTTTAAAATAGAATAACAGAGAAAAAATAAAGAATCTATTAAGTCAAGGTAAAAAGGCATGTTATTCATGAATATGAAAGGCATCGAGAAGAGGAAAATTAAGAATTGGGCTCCACACTCCTTTTATTCTTGTTTGTTGGTGTTCATGCAAAGACAATGATATAGTGATAAAGAAAGTGTTGATAGATAACCTGTGTTCTCCCAGCTGGCCGTCTCCAAAGATGAACTATAAGTTCACCATTCTCCGAATGTCTATTTGAATAATTCCACCTTAGAAAACCAAGTTTAGTGGGAAAAGACACAGGAAAGACACCAGAACCTAGAACACTTCTCCCATCCCTGCCCTGTTCCTCCTTGGGAATGAAAGTAAGAAGGAGCTGAGTGAGGAAGTATACATGAGATACAAAAGGATAAGTCTTGTTTGGATTGGAGGATCAAATTTCTGGGTCCTACTTTGGACAGGTAGTTTGATTTCTCCAAGCCATGGATTTATCTTATCTTAGTCCTTTTGGATTTTTATAACAAAATACTAAGGAACAGGTACCTTATAAACAACAAAAATTTATTTCTTACAATCTGAGAGGCTACCACATCTAAATCAAGGTACCAGCAGAGGCAATGCCTGATGAAAACCTGTGTCATGGTTTATAGATGGAAATCTTCTTGTGTATTTACATGATCAACAGGACAAAAAAATCTCTATGTGGTCTCCTTCTTAGGCCATTAATCTCAGTTCCGAGAGCTCTGCCCCCATGACCTAATCACTACAGAAAGGTCCTACCCTCACAAAATTTACAGGGTATTTCTAAGGATTTTCTAAAGTCCTTGCTAAATGACAAAATACTGTACATTGCTTTGGCCATCTGACGTTGTGTAGTGATTTTTGGAGCTCTTAAATTGTAATAGCCTAAGAATCTTCTCCAAAGAGACTCTACAGCATCACTCTAGAAGATTCTTTGGCTCAGCTTTCACCTGGTTTCCTGGTTTCTCAGTGTGCAGCACTTACGTGAGAGGACTTGGGATGACACTTGCTATGGTCTAAATGTGACCCCCTCCCAAATCATATGTTGAAAACTAATCCCCAATATAATTATATGGAGGAAAATCTAAATTTTTTCATTTCAAATAATTTGTCTCCTATTGGCACATCACACTTTTTGATATTTTGAGGAATATGTTACCACTACATAATAATTAATGTACTATAAATAATGTTACAAAAGGCTATGGCACTTAACTGAATGTGTCTGAAATGATAATTTAATCTCTTGCATTTAAAATTCTTTTTCTGGAAGTTGAGATGAGATCCTCATGTTCCAGCTTTTATGTCTTTTGCATGTAGAAATGAGTTTTACAGGTTTGCTGTTGTTTGAAGCATCCATTCTAATTAAAATGCTTACAGGTCAATTTGCAGATCTTACCAGGAAGACTGGTATTTAAAAGTGGTAACTAATACAACAAAGACAGTAATAAATTATATCTTAGTATAACTTCCTTAAGTAGAGCTATTAAAGTAAACAAAAACATACACTTTGTTTTCATGCAAAAGTAATTTAATTTTATTTTATTGTCCATTATTCTGGTATCACTGTGAAATTTGAATAAAGCCTTACAGCATAAAGTATTCTAGATTATCAGATTAGTGTGATTCATGGAAAATCTCTAGGCCTATATCGCCTATGTTTATCACCCTGTTTTTTAACGGAAATGTTTTTTCTTAATTTCTTACTATAAATATCATTATTATTTTATTACAGTATGAATAGTATACTCATATACATCTTTTAGGTTTAACATACTCTCGCTGAATGCCAACTATTCATAGGGAAATATGTTTGTTTTTTGCACTTTTACTAAAGTATTCATGCATGTAGTACAAATGAAGTTAAGCATTATAAGAAAAATATTGAAGCTACAAAAACTGAGTTATTTATGTTTTCTGTTTTAAGAAAAGTGTGAACAAATATATTGCCTCAACTGTGCATCCAACTAGTACTCAGAGTGTCACTAACTAACACAACCATATTTCCAAGAATAGAGGAATGAATAAATGGATTGATGAATGGATGAATGAATGGTTGGATGAATCGCAAATTTCCTGATTTATTAGATATTTGACTAGCAAGTATGGGTTTATATTCTAAATGCCACATTAAAGGTTCACATTTTAACAGATTTCTGCAACTGGCATATACTATTCTACCCTGAGGAAAGGGATTTTATAAGAATCTAAAATTGATTTTCTAGTATTTACTATATCTATATAAAGTTTGCCTACATAACCATACTTCATCTAAAGATTATTTATTTTGAGGTCAATAAAGTCATAATTTTAACTTATCTTACTACCTGCATACTTCCTGGGGTTATTAAAGACATGTAGAAATATTAATAAAATATAAATTCAGAGAATTTATTAATAATGCATGCATATGCCTAGACCTTGGAAATGCTACAACTGTGTTTGGAGGATTTAGAATTCCTCTGGGTAATTTGTTTGGCTAAAAAAAATATTGCTTAGAACTTCAGCTTACCAATGTATTGAAGTTTTCATTATTTCTCTTTCCAAATAAATAAATTCTCCACAGGTATTAGAATTGTGAAAACCTCTGAGTAAAGACACTTTAATAATTCTTTCAAGAGTTGCTAAGATATTGCCATATGGCATATTCTTTACAATGATTCCGAGTTGTGGATCAAAATATCAATCATTAAATAAATATAATTACCATTATGTACTGAAAACCATTTTATTTAGGGTTAGAGAACATGAGGTTTGACTTCAAAAAAATCTCTTCTCTAAGTAAGGGGACTGGGCTAACCTACATCAGACTAATAGAGAAGAATATAATTATGGGTTGAGACTTATTCATATATTTTTAATATATTAAATCAGGGTAATTTGTGGATCTCAAGGAGACAATGGAGTATTGACTCTTGAAAAGAAAGTATTAGAAAATATAAAAATAACAATAAATAAAATATTACAAGCAAAAATAAAAAAATGAATAAGGAGACTGTGCTATGTGTAGGCTTAGGGTAATATGGAGATCTGCTTCCTTGAAGGGAATAATATGTTTTGGAAGTTAACAGGAAGTAAATTTGGGTGGATCAATGAAGGATTTTACAGTGAGGCAACCACAATTTTCTGTAAGCATTTAAAATGTTTTCCTCCCTCCCTCTCTTCCTTCTTCCTTTCTTTCTCTCTCTCTCTGTTTCTTTTTAGAAACAGAATCTCACTTTATTGCCCTCACTAGAGTGCTGTGGCATCACAATTCACAGCAACCTCAAACTCTTGGGCTTAAGCAATTCTCTTGCCTCAGCCTCCCGAGTAACTGGAACTACAGGTGCCTGCCACAGTGCCTGGCTATTTTTGTTGCAGTTGCCACTGCTGTTTTAGCTGGCCGGGGCTGGGTTTGAACCTGCCATCCTTTGTATATGGGGCCAGTGCCCTACTCACTGAGCCACAGGCATAGCTCCTTCTTTCTTTCCTTCCTTCCTTCTCTCCTCCTTTTCCCCCTCCCTCCCTTCCTTCTTTCTTTCCTTCTTCTCTCTCTCTTTTTCTTTGTTTTTTTCTTGAGACAGGGTTTCATTCTTTTGCCTGTGCTAGAGTGCTATGGTATTAGCATAGCTCATTACAACCTCAAATTCTTGGACTCAAGAGATCTAACTGCCACAGTCTTCAGAATAGTTGGGAGTATTGCCCTGTGGTCTATATCTGAACTTTTTTTTTAAAAGATGGGGTCTTGCTATGTTGTTCAGGCTGGTCTCCAACTTTTGGCTTTAAGTGGTACTCCTCCTGTCAAAGCTCTGACACTACAGTCGTGAATCATCATGTTTGGCCAAAATGTATAGTTGTATTGAATGACCTGTCTTTAGAAAGGAGAAATTCTCATAGTGTTATTTTTCTAAAATTCTAACTTCAAATTTTATGAAAATTTTATTTCTTACCTATGGTTAATGCACATGTGTAACTACAGCTGCCATAATTTTGCATTTGGTTACTGTATTATTAGTAGTCATATTTTGAGGGGTGTTATAATTTGCCAGTTATGTCAATAATACATACTTGACTTTCCTACATGATGTAAAATTTCTTCCATCTCATGTATGTCCCACCACTGGGAATCTACTTTGTTCATGTGGGAAGGCATAAACTTTTGTGTGTGCATTTGTATGTTGGATGGTGTTTTGATATTTGCACTGTGCTAGTTCCTCTTCTTACTCATTTACTCCTTTATTTTCATTCACTAAATAAACTTTGTATGATAGCTTGTCTCCAAAAAACTTTCCCCCCAATTCTCCCTACTCCCTGTACACACATGCTGTTATTCTTATCACGATATCACGATGTGGTAATTGTTTCACTTTCCAAAAGTGTGTGTTAGCCTTAAAACTTAAATTAGGCAGAACAATCTGGCAGAAGTGGCATTGTCAATTCCAGGCTTAAGCCTAAAGAAGACCTGGTGCCTCATACTTGAGGCTCATGTCCATGTGCCTTGAGCTATTTATTATGTAAGGCATCCAAGCTACTATGCTGGAGAGAAACACCACATGGATGAAGAGACCAAATGAGAGCACTGAAGCACCCATCACGGAAAGGAAGAAGTCAACGTAGCTTCTGCCTGCAACCGCTTGATTGGCCTCAAGTGACACCAGTAAAATACCTTCCTACTGAGCCCCCACCACTCACATGATCATCAGAAATAATACAATGATTGTTGATTTAAGCCATTTACCTTGGAGGTTATTTGTTACATACTAATAGATAATTAAAACATGCTGAATTTTTCTAAATAGGAAAGAAGGGAGAATTAGGGTCTTACAGTTGTATCCATACAATTGATGTCATGGGTTGTCATGCATGCTCCAAGAAATGTAATCAGGATGAATATTATGTGGATTCTTTGAAGATGTCCTTGATAAAGACCTTCATCTACGCTTTATTAGTTCACGAAATGAATTTGTCAACTGAGACCTTAAATTCCCCTCAGTATCATGCCCTCTAGAATAGGATGGTTTACAATGAATCATGGGTGATAGTCTGAATAGTTGGTGAAAGCGCCTGGCCTCTTCCAAACAGGCCTCTCTCTCGTTGTTCTACCTCAGATTATTCCAGTCACAGGACTTTAACTCTTAGGCTTTTATTCCAGGTACCATTCACTACATCAGACATATTTCAAAAGACATGCCAAATCTATTGGTTCTTCTATAACATTACTTGATTTGACTGAAAGTGGTTGCAGGTGGTACTATGCTCTACCAATTAAGTAAAAATTCTAAGTATAACATTTTTGTATCTTCAAACTCTTCAAGTCACTTCTAATATACTTAGAAAATTGAGATAAAGTAATTCTGTCATAATTACCTTTTGGAATCCTTTGCAGAAACGTGTCATCTATAAATTTTTGCTATGTGGCACCAAGATTTTTTTTCCCCAAAGAGTGTATAGAATAAATCCTTATGAAAACTCATCATACTACAATTTAAGGACATAAAAATTGTGCCAGTTCAATTAAACAAATGATCCCTACACTGTATACTCTTTATTTATGGTAGTTATATTCTACAAAGTCACCATAAACACTGAACTAGTACATAACAAAGCATGACCCTAGCGGAAATATAGGCTTAGATTATGACAAGCTTCTGTTCACGTTTTCATCAGATGATCAATGCATAGCCTTATTTTGTGTGTGTTTCTAAGTACACATTAAAAATATAGAATATACATATATTTACATATACTGGGTGGCCATAAAGTTTACTATTTTAAATTGAACATGAAGTTTATGGCTACCTTGTGTACACCTATTTGCATGTGTGTATATATAGTGCTAATTCATTAATGACGGACTCAGTCAACAGCATTGTGATTCATTCCTGAACAAAGTGTATCTATCTAATGCATATATTTACTTTGTAAGGTACAACACAGCCTTGTTCCAGTAGAGGCATTTGCTAGCATTTTAGCACAATCAGGGTATTTGTTAGATTTGGTGAACCCTTGTCAACAGACTTTGGGTAAAGTGAATTACCCTTTAGAACATGTGTGTGACTCATTTAACCTATTGAAGGCTTAAGAAAAAAAGATTGAAAGCACCAAAGGAGAAGAATTTCGGTCTCCAGAATACCTTAGGACTTGAGTTGCAATATCATCATTTCATAGGTTCTCCAGTCTACATGCTTGCCCTGCAGAATTCAGACTTGCCAGCTCTCAAAGCTGTGTGAGCCAACCCCTTAAAATTAATCTATCTATTGATCAATCTGTGTATCTACCTACCTACCTACCTGCCTATCTATTCTTTGTCTATCAAGATACTTACATGCACCCAACCCATGCACACACACACATTCAGTTGATTCCATTTTCCTGGAGAAGCTTAAATAATACTCAAATATCAATTATCATATCACAACTGCTCGTTTTGTTTGGGAGAATTGCAAATGCTAGCAAAACAATGGGCTTTTTTCATGGTAAGCACACATCTAGAATAAATAAAGTAATTTAAATCACACATAATTCACAAGTTACAGAAAAACCTAAAGGATTTGATAATTCATTTCAGATATGCTGATACATTGCCTAACATTGTGAAGACTTTCTCACCAATAGTAATTTTACTTGGACACTCTGTTTCTCACATTTAGCTCTGAGGTGATCTCATATTAGATATTCAAAAACTTTGTTGACCAAAGGATCCATTATCCATAGGTTTTATTGTACAATTGTAGAATATTAGTCACCTTTTATTTACCATGATTTCTTAGTGCATGGTTCCCAGACATTTATTTTCATTAAGGCTTATAATAATTTTTGCACAAAAGATGGTAAGATCATGACTTCTGTTCAGGAAATACCAAAAACCAAGAAATAGTTAATGCATTCAATTCTGTGCTATGATTTCCTTAGCTATGGTATAATTTTAGGACATTTCTCCAGATATAACAAAGGATATGTATCAGCAATATCTGTTTGTATTGATCCTCCTTTGATGCAGGAGGTTGATCTATTCAATAATTTATAGCACTTGTGTTTATTTCTTCCTATCTAAAATTGCCATCACTTACAAGTGAGCTCTTAAAATCCAGTGGTTTACTTTAAAGCAGAATATTCCCTCCTGCCTTGATGTAGAGGAGAGCAATGGATCATAAATTCTCATTTGTAAGTGGAGGAGAGCACCTGCATAAGCAGATTGTACCCTAGCTATTAACTGTAAGCAGGTCTGGGGTCGTCATCCTGGGATTCGAGTGTCCTTTAGTTATATTTTACTTCACTGTCTGAAAGCAAGAAATAGAACTAATTGAAACAATACACAGTTTAACAATATAGACCAAATAACCATCAGTTAAATATTAAAATAATCAATTCATGCCCAAAAGGTAAAGTGCTATATGAAACTTTGATCCTGAGAAAAATATGTCATATGTGAAATCCTTCCTATATTTAAGGAACTTCACCAAATAATCACAAATTTGATGTCCAAAAGTCAATGGCTGTCAGAGAAGTAAAGTATCAGCCATAGAAAACAGAAACTAAAGTTTAAGGGTGTGAGAAAGCATAAACTATTGACTTTCTAAGTGTTGACAGAGCGTTACACCTGGATCAGACAGTAGGGTTCCCAAATCAGATGGGGGAAGATAACTTATTGAGGGGAAGGTGAAGCATCTTTTTTCTCAATTAAATATTTTTCTTCAAAATGCTTATCAAAACATTGGCTCTTGGCATTTGTCTAGTAGGGAAAGTGGCTGATGTCCAAGCAAATGAATAAAAATGAATAAATGATTATGTCCCCTCAAAGATGTTGGATTCCTTAGCTCTATTATCTAGAAATGTGATATAATTTTGAAATGGGGCTTTTGACAATAACCAAGTTACGATAAGGTCATTAGAGATTCACCTTCAGGAGGACCAACCCTGCTGATACCTTGATTTTAGATTTCCAGCTTCCAGACCATGAAACAATCCATTTCTAGTGCTTAAGCCAACCTATTTGTGGTACTTTGACAAGCAGCCATGGGAAATTAATTAAAAAGTATTCTAAAAATAGGTTAATATGTAAATAGAAATGGCTATGAAATAAAATATTTTAATATATAATGCAAAATATTGAGAACATAACTTCTGGGTTATTTCCAGAACATAACTTCTGCCCACTTTCTGTTAATATCAGTAAGTACATTTATTTACTGATTGATTAATTTAGACAGAATCTCACTTTTTTGCCCAGGCTAGAGTGTCATGGCTTCATCCTAGCTCACAGTAACCTTACACTCTTGGGTTCAAGAGATCCTCCAGCCTCAGCCTCCTAAGTAGCTGAGACTATAAGCACCTACCATGATGCCTGGCAAATTTTTCTACTTTTATTAGAGACGGGGTCTTGCTCTCATTCAGGTTGTTCTCAAATTCCTGAGCTCAAGGAATCTTCCCACCTCAGCCTCCCAGAGTGCCAGGATTACAGGCATGAGCCACCATGCTGGCCCTTAGCAAATGCTTTAAGATGACTTAAAGAGAGCATGTCAAGAATCATAGGGAAAATATTTTCCCATTTAATGGAAAATCTAGAAGATACAATTCAATGTTATATGAAAGTTTAAAGTCAATTTAAGTTTATGTAATCTGCTTATAGTACTCCATTTCTGAACAAATCTCCAAATAAAGATTGAAAAAAATAGACATTGTGTTAACTTATATTCATCTGTTGTTTTCACAGAATTCTTTTCTCAGCTCTTACATAACTCTACATATGAACATCTATTTTCCCCAGTAGTTATTTCTGGGGCTGTGGTCAATTTTGCTTTGTATATTATGTGTCAAGCTTTTGTTCATTATATGCTATTTTTGATTCACATATTTTTTCACTTGACATTTGGAAAATATCTTTCAAATTTTTGCTTTTTCTTTCTAAACATCACTTAACATTTTACTTTGCAGCACAATAATTTTCCATGTTTGGGGTATTATTTTTTCTCTGTCAATGAAAGCCAAACATCATATTTCTTCAATAACATTTTTATTTATAGTATTTCTGATTGTATGTGGTACCTCCATTTTATTAATTTTTGTTCTCTGAAATTTGTGTTTAATCCCTTGTAAATGTCTTTGCATGAAAGCACTGACATGTGTCTGGCAGTTTGTTTATTTGATCACTTGACAGCAATCAGGACACTAATGAAGTGTAAGCAAGAATGGAGGGCTTCAAAAATATCCAGGTACTAATCCCTACAACCTGCAACTCTGATTATCACCATTTAGGTATGGCATAGGTGAATTTACAGATATAATTAAGTACAAATTTTGAGATTTAAAATCATCTTGGATTTTCCAGAGGGACCTAAATGTAGTCACAATTTACTCATAAGAGAGAAATGGGGAAATTTGAATACAAACAGAAGAGCAGAGTGATGGGACAACTCTGTTGCTGGCTTTAAAGACAAAGAAAGGAGCTATGAAGTAAATAATAATAATAATAATAATAATAATAATAGTAAAACTGCTCTAGAAGGTAGAAAGTATAAGGAAACAAATTTTATAGTAGCGCCTCTAAAGGGAGCCTGAACCTCTCAATACTTTGGTTTTCACCTTGAACTTTTTTTCTACTTCTGGCTTCTAGAAGTGCAAGAAAATAAATGTGCATTATTTAAAATTGCCAGTTCATGGTAATTTGTCACAGCACATACAAAACCATAGCAAGGCTCCTTGGGATGCAATCATGAATACCTATGGAGAATAGGGGGCTTCCTTGAGTATAAGTCATTCATGCACATCTGCTGTGTGGGCTGATTGGGAAAGGAATGTGAAAGGAGGATAAGGCTTGTCAAATGAAGAAAAGTCTTCTGCTTAGGGAAAGGAAAGGGTAAAATGCAAAAAAAAAAAAAAATTGACATTTAACTTGGGTACCTGTTCAGCCACAGTAAAATAAAGTATCATGGAGATTTTGAAAACTTCTGATTCCAGGGCTTTGTTCCTGGATGGCACTTTAGTTCCACCCTGGGTTAGTAGGGTACCAACTGTCCTGAAGGTAAGGATGCAGTCCTAGGAGGTTTCACTGCCTGCTGAGTGAATATCTTTATATGAACATTAAACGTAGCAATGCAGCAGTCACCATGAGCTTTGGTGAGGCTGGGTAAGCTTCAGGTGTGACTTGGCAGAGTCCCAGCTATGGTGCCCATGAGGGATTAGCATTGTCACTCTTTTAAACACAGAGAGTGAAGAAAAAGACAGACTTTGCCTGGTAATCTAGGGAATTCTAATGTATCTTGCTCAAATTCACCAAGGGGATAGTACCAAGAGTCTGCAAGAGTTAGTGTCATTGGGCCTGGGGTAACCCCAGTGCTGATATGGCTGCAGTGAACTAAGACTTAAATAACAGCACTCAATTAATTTTGAATACCTAAAGTGGCTTGTCAAGAAGAACGGGTTCAAGCAATCCAAGACATCAGCAAACATCCACAAGGGTCAAGAACATTCAAGAAAACATGACCTCACTAAACAAACAAACAGACACTAAAGAAGACACAAGTAACCAATCCTTCCTGATGGGGGATATGTGACCTTTCAGATAAAGAATTCAAAAAAATTGCCTTGAGGAATTTCAGTAAACTTCAAGAAAACACAGAAAGTGAATTTAGAAGTCTATCAGAGAAATTTAAGAAAAAGAATAAAGTAATAAAAAAGTGGAACAGAAATTTTGGAGTTAAAAAACTCAGTTGACAAACTGAGAAATGGATCAAGATTCTCAAAAGCAGAACTGATCAAACGAAAGAATCAGTGCACTTGAAGACAGGCTATTTGAAAAGAGTCAGAAGAGAAAAAAAAAGAATAAATAAGAAGAAAATATATCAATAACACCTGGAAAATAGCTTTGAAAGGGAAAACATAAGAGTTGGCCTTAAAACTAATGTGGAGAGAGATTCAGGGAGGAAGTGTATTCAAATAATAACAAGGAACTTTTCAAATTTAGAAAAATGTCTAAATGAGTATAAGTCATAGAACACCAAGCGGATTTAACCCAAATAAGACTATCTCAAGTCATTCAATAACCAAGCTTCCAAAGGTCACATTAAAAGAAAAACTCCTAAGGGAAATAGGAAAACAGAAAAAAAAAAAAAAAAAAAAGTAACATAAAGGAGCTCCAATGCATCTGATATCTCGGGGAAAACCTTACAATTCAAATTGCTGAAGAAAGAAAACCTTATCTCCTTCATAACTATTTATCTAACATAAAGAAGTACTTTTTGAGACAAAAACAGAGGGATTTTGTTAACACCATACTTGTTCTACAAGAAATCCTGAAAGAAGTTTTTCAGTCTGAAAGAAAAGGATATTAATGAAAAATAAGAAATAATCTGAAAGTATAAAACTCACTGGTAACAAAAAGGCATATGGAATACTCTATAACTTTAAAGAGGTATATAAGCTATTTCCATGTTGGATAGAAAGACTAAAAGACAAATCTATCAGAAATTATAACTACAATAACTTTTTAAGAGGTAGTATAAAAAGATATGGGCAGGATAAAAAAATAAAAAGAGAAAAAGCAGGTGAAGTGGGCAGATGAGATTAAAGTGTAGAGTTTCAGATTTTTCTTTTCTTTTTTTTTTTTTTGTAGAGACAGAGTCTCACTTTATCGCCCTGGGTAGAGTGCCGTGGCGTCACACTGCTCACAGCAACCTCCAGCTCTTGGGCTTAAGCGATTCTCTTGCCTCAGCCTCCCTAGTAGC
>CAUYON010015921.1:0-41364 GCA_963573935.1 Arctocebus calabarensis | reverse complement strand
GAGAGGGAAGGAGTGAGGGGGGTGGGGTCTTGGGGTCTTGGTGTGTGCCACACCTTTTGGGGGTAAAACACGATTGTAAGAGGGACTTTACCCAACAAATGCAACCAGTGTAACATGGTTTCTTGTACCCTCAATGAATCCTCAACAATAAAAAAAAAATAAATTAAATTTAAAAAAAAGACATTTATACTCTACTCTTAATAGATTTGATATGTACCCTCGGAATATGCACCATAGGTGAGGTCGCACCAATTACCTTCCCTTCCTCCAGACTCTCTCCTCCCCTCGCCTCCCCTTCTCCCTCTCTCCCTTATCCTGGACGATAGTTAGGTTTTATCTTTCATATGAAGGGTAGGTGATTATGTATTAGTTTCATAATAGTACTGAGAACATTGGATACTTTGTCTTCCATTCTTGAGATACTTTACTAAGAATAAATATGTTCCAGCTCCATCCATGTAAACATAAAAGAGGTAAAGTCTCCATCTTTTTAAGGCTGCATAATATTCCATGGTGTACATATACTACACTTTATTAATCCATTTATGATGACCAACTATTTTGAAATAGTTTTAATTCATTGCCTTTGCAACCTGAAAGCCCAGCTCTGGGTGTTTCTGTAGAAAGCCCCCTAGAATGGCAAGATGAGATGTCAGAGGAATGAGTTCATCTTTCCAGTTATGGACTTACTATCTTTGGCATCATTTTTTGTAGTACTTCATCAACTCTCTGCTTGGGCCAAACTACCACAAAAGACAAAGACAGTTTATAGCTATTGCTATTCTTTCTTCATTTAGGAGATTTCACCATTACGACCTCCTCTCCACTTCTGTTATTCAGCTTGGAAGACGCACGTTTCTTCTTTTCACTTTACTATATAAGATGTATCTTAGGTGCCTGTCCTGAGCTAACAAAGATCACCTTTCTTTTCAAACAGACATCTTGCTATGCTTCCCTGGCTGGTCTGAAAGTTCTGTCCTCAAGCAATTCTCTTGCCTCAGCTTCCTGATTGCTGGGACTAGAGGAACATGTCACCATGCCCTGATCAGATAGCCTTTTCTTTTTAAAGTGAAGAACTAGAGCAGGGGCCAGCAAACTGTGGAGCACAGGTCAAGTCTGGCCCACTGCTTGTTTTTATAGAGTTTTATTTGCACACCCATTTGTTTACATTATGTCTGACTCCATTTGTGCTACAACAGAATTGAATAGTTGTGACAGAGAATATATTATATATCTTACAAAGACTAAAATATTTAACAAATGACCCCTTACAGAAAGTGTTTGACCACCCTTGCTCTAGAGAACAGATGTTTAGCATTACATGTGCCAGAAACATCTCAGGGTACGTTTGCAGATGTTTTAGAGGTGAAGGTTGAAGACCATGCAGAGAATTTAGCAAGAGCTCTCACCTGGGAGCAGAAAAGGGTTTCTAGTCCCTGCTATACCAGTATTTGCATCATCTTGAGCAGATCCTATGCCTTCCCTGGCCCAAGTTTGCCCAAAAGGTCAGATGGAAGAATCAAATGAGGTGATGTACAGGGACCCTTCTGACTTTGAGACTGTGTGATTTCAATGTTTAGGGAGATTTATTATATTAACAAAATACATATGTACATCTGCAGTAGAGACTACAGGATGATCCAAGTTTGTAAACGTTTTTATTTTGAGATAATTTTAGATTTACTTAAAAGTTGCAAAAGCATCATAGAGAACTGCCCTGCACCCTTCAGCTACCTTCCCCTATGTCAGCGTGTGCATAACTATGAGAGCGCCTTCACAATTGAGTAGTTAACTTTGGTACAATACTGTAAACTAAACTATAAGCTTTATTTGGATTTTGACATTTTTTCCACTAATAATATTTCTTTTTCCTGTTCCAGAGCCAGTCCAGGATTCTCCATTGCATTTAGTCATCATGTCTCTTTACCAGCCTCCAATCTATGATAGCTTATCAGAAAAACACTTATCAGTTATTTTGAAGAATGCTCCTCAACTCAGTTTTGTTGGAATTTTTCTCATGAGTTGACTCAAGTGATGCACTGTTGGGAGGGCTACCTCAGAGGTTCTGTCCTCTTCTCTGTCCATTATATCAGGAGACACAGGACATCAACATGTGTTACTAGGGATGTTAACCTTGGTCACCTGGCTAAAGCAATTTCTACCATGATTCTCCACCATCAAGTTATCATTTCTATTCCCAACCCTAGCAACTACTAAGTATTTGGGAGAAATACTTTGAGAATATGCAGACACCTTATTCCACTTAAACCTTTGCCCACTCATTACTGCAACCATTGATTTATTCTTCCCTGTGGAATCTATCATTGGTACTCTAATGGCAATTTTCTATTCTATATCTATTAATTGGAAATTTTCTACTGAGGAGAGTGGACCATCTCTCCTGTTTACTTGTTCATTCAATTACTTATTTATATCAGTAGAAATTCATAGATTTTATCTTCTGATTTGAGTTATAATCCAATAATCTCACTATTTATTGCTCATCGCTCAAGTTGCTACAATGTTGCCCATTGGGAACTTCTGCACGTTGTGTCCTTTCGATATGCTACTTTTATTTGTTTTAAGATGCCCAGGTTTTATATAAAAAGGGATGAATCTCTGGCTTGCTAAACTATTCAAAGCATGATTTTTAACCAGGGACAATTTCACCCAACCCTCCCAGGGGACATTTAGCAACGAGTGGAGAAATTTTTGATTGCCACAACTGCCAAGCATTCAATAGTGCATGATACAGCCACACACAACAAAGACTTTTCCTGTCTAAAATGTCAATACTGATAAAGTTGAGACACTCTGGTCTAGAGCCTTCTTTTATTTATTTATTTATTTTTGGTAGAGACAGAGTCTCACTTTATTGTCCTCAGTAGTGTGCTGTGGCATCACACAGCTCACAGCAACTTCCAACTCCTGGGCTTAGGCCATTCTCTTGCCTCAGCATCCCTAGTAGCTGAGACTACAGGTGCCTGCCACAATGCCTGGCTTTTTTTTGTTGTTGTTGCAATTTGGCTGGGGCCAGGTTTGAACCCACCACCCTCAGTATATGGAGCCAGCACCCTACCCACTGAGGTAGGTGCCACAGGTGCCACTGAGCCTTCTTTTCTTATTCCCCATATGTGTAGCACCACAAAAATAAGAAAGTAAGTTAATTAATAAATAAATACTTTCTTAAAATATATTTTTTAAAATATTGAATATTTTGTGCTTGTAAATATAACAATCACTATGATGGGAGACTTCCTTTTCCAGCCAGCCATATTCCAAAACAATATCTGGAACTAATTGCCTTCTATCTTAAACAACTAAAAATCAGAATTTATAAAATAATAGCTTTCAGACATTGGACAACAGGCAGCGTAAGCAGTGTAAAAGTGCAAACTGGTGATTCCTGACAGATAATATAAGTAAGGTAAGGCCATGGGATTGCTGTATCTTATTATCTGGAGTCATTTTCCAGGCCGCTGCAGAGAGAAGGAGAACAAAAACAATCCTAGAGGTCTTGATCAGTAGGAGAGACAAAGATTAGAGTTTAGAGAGGCTCAAGAAGGCTTGAAATTGTAGGGAACAATATGTAAGAAGCAGGATCTATATAGAAAGAATTTCAGAGCTATGAGAAAGATCCCCTCTAGTCTTTGTCTGAATTTTGATCTGTTCTTGTTTGAGAAAAAACTACCCTTGGGCAGTGAAAGAACCATGAGAAAGCAGCAGACTGAACAATTATCAGGGCTCACGCAGGGCTGGGAATAGACCTGTAACACCTGGAGTTTTAGGTAGAATCTTCAAAAGGATTCTGTTGTAGTTGTAGGGCTAAATTATTCCTAGACTGAAAGATACAATAGACCTAACCAAACAAATCTCAAAAGCAAGCCTTAAAGGAGTAAAAATTCATATAACTTGATTACATCCTGTAAACAAAACCCAACAATATTGAAAGGGATACACAAACTCTAACCCCCAACAATGTAAGATTGTACAGTATCCAGTAAAATATTATCGGTCATACAAAGAAGTAGTAGAATATGATTCATAACCATGACAGATACTGATCAATAAAAATAGACTTAAAATGACAGAGATGATAGAATTAGCAGACAAGAATGTTAACAGCTATTATAAATATGGGTATATGTGATCATGAAGGTTGAGAAAAACATGAATATGACTAAGACAAAAATGAAAGATATAAAAAAGTCCAAATCACACTTTTAGAGATGAAAAATACAATATATGAAATAAGACAGAAGATTCAAAGGGCAGAAACTGAAACATATTAGTTAACCTAAAGTCACAGCAATAGAAACTACTATTCAAAGTGACTAATAGAGACAAAGGACAGGGTTGAACAACAGCAAAGAACAAGAACATGGCATCTGTGACCTGTGGGACACATGCAAGTATCTAATATAGACATAATTGGAACATGAGAAAGGAGATAGGACAGAAAAAGGAGTTGAAAAGTAAGGCTGGGAAATATTTAAATTTTGTGAAAACAAAGTATCCACTTATCCAAGAATCTCAATAACCCCTAACAAAATAAATATAAATAAAATGACATAATGACGGATCATAATCAAATTGTTGAAAGACATTGATAAACAGAGACATTAAAGGCAACCAGAGGAAAAGGGACAGATTACATAATGAGGAATAAATAGTTATTTTCAACCTCTTGCCAGAAACCATGTGAGCTGGAAGACAATGAAGTGACATCTTAAATGTACTAAAGGAAAAAACTGTCATCCTGGAAATCTAAACCCAGTGAAAATATTTTTCAAAAGTGAAGATGAAATAGACGTTTTTCAGACAAAAGCTAAGAGAATCATAGTCAACAGACATGCACTACAAGAAATGCTAAAGGAAGTTTTTCAGACCAAAGGAAAATGAACCAAGTGAAAATTTGGATCAAACAAAGAATTTAGGGCTGGAACTTGTAAATATTTGAGTATCTATAAAGACACTTTTTATCATTTTTATATTTAGTTTAAAAGAAAATAATAACAACATATTGTGGTGTAATATGTTTCTACACCACATTAATTCTATACATTCTACACCACATATACATTCTATAAATATACAAATAAAATGGGCAGCACCTGTGGCTCAATGAGTAGGGTGCTGGCCCCATATACTGAGGATGGTGGGTTCAAACCCGGCCTTGGCCGAATTGCAACAAATAAATAGCGGGGCGTTGTGGTGGGTGCCTGTAGTCCCAGCTACTCGGGAGGCTGAGGCAAGAGAATCGCCTAAGCCCAGGAGTTGGAGGTTGCTGTGAGCTGTGATGCCACAGCACTCTACCAAGGGTGATAAAGTGAGACTCTGTCTCTACAAAAAAAATAAATAAATAAAAAGATGAAAAATAAATAAAATGTATGACAACAATAGCACAAAGGACAGGAAGGGGGAAATGAAAGTATAGTGTTGTAAACTGTAATAATGTATGTGAAGTGATATAATACTTTTTAAATGTACATTGTGCTAAATTTAATATTGTAATGATACACTAGAAGAAGCAATACAAAATAAAACAAAGAGAGTTAGCAAATAAAGCCAATACTGGAAATAAAAGGGAATCATAAACATAATTGATCAAAATGAAGTCACAAAAAGAGGAAACAAGGAACAATACCAGAAGAGACACACAGAAATTAGATGGAAAACTGTAGATTTAGGTTGAACAAAATAATTTTTAAAATTAAATATAAAGATATTTAATTAAGTATAAAAAACTGAATACTCCAATTAAAAGATAAAGATGATTGTCAGTTTGGATAAAAATGCAAGACCCAATGTGTATTGGCACCAAAAAAAAAAAAAAATGTATGAAAGGCCAATTTTGTTTTATCAATAGAAAAAAATAGAGACTAAGTTCTTATGATTACAGGATCAAGTTACATGTACACAATGTACACTCATCAAGGTCATATGTGAAAGCATGGAAAAACCTATCTATCTATTCCTAGCAATAAAGCAGAAATTTAAAATAAAAACAAAATAAATGAAAAAGCAAGACCCAAGTATATGCTGTGTATGAAAAAGCCTTTTTAGATATAAATACACATATGGCTTAAAATAAAGAGGATGGAAAAAGATGTAGTAAGTAAACACTAATGAATGAAATCTAGAGTGGCAATATTAACATTAGACAAAGTAGATTTTAGTGTAACAAATATTACCAAGAGAAAGGAGAATGGTTCATAATAATACAGAGGTCAGTTTTCTCAGAGGGGCTCCACTGCAACTCAGACCTTACCTTACAAATGCAAACAATGTAACCTAATCATTTGTACCCTCATATTAATCCCAAACTTAAAAAAAGAGGCTATAACAGTCCAAAATGTGTGTGTGTGTTTAATAGCAGAGCTTCAAATACATGAATCAAAAACTGATGAAACGGTAAGCAGGAACAGTCAAATCCATAATTACAGTTGGGGTTCAATACTCCTCTCTCATTTATTGATAGAACAAATAGAAAATCAGTAAGGATAAAAATGACTTGAATTACAGTATCAACCAAATTGATCTAATTGATTTTCATAGGACATTCTGCCCAATGAGAACAGAATGTACAGTAATTTCTAGTGTATGCAGAAAATTCACGAAGACCATATTCTGAGCTATAAAATGGCTCCATGAATTTAAGGGAATTTAAGTCATACAAAGGATGTTCCACGACCACCAAGCAATCAAACAAGAAATCAATAACAAACAATTATCTAGAAAATTTCCAATACACGTTTTAACAGCTTTTTAAAGATATAATTCATACACCTACAATCTGTCCACTTAAAAGTATACAATTTGATGGGCTTTTAGTACAGTATACTCACAAATACATACAACCATCACCACAGTCAATGATAGAAAGGTTTTTTTTGAATTGTAGATTAATAAGAGGGTACATGTGATTAGGTTACATTGTTTGCTGGACTCATTTCCAGAACATTTGAATCATCTCAGAGAAGCCCTGTGTTCTTTAGCTATTGTCCCCTTATCTCCCAACCCCACCAAGACCCAAGCAATCTAGTTCCTGTCCCTATAGATTTCCCTATTCTAGACTTGCATGTGAATGGGACCATACATTGTATAGTCTTTTGTGACTATCACTTAGCATAATGTTTTTACTGTTCATCCATGTTGCCTGTATTAATACTTCATTTTTATGGCCTAGTATGTGGGAGTATATCACATTTTGTTTATCCATTCATCCACTGATGGTCATTTGGGTTGTTTCCACCTTTGGGCTATGATAAATAATGCTGCTATAAACAATTTGTGTACAGGTTTCTGTGTGGACTTATATTCTCATTTTTCTTGGACATTAGCTGGGCTATATTGTTACTTCATGTCATTGTATAACTCTGTGTGTAATATTTCAAGGAACTGCCTGATTGTTTTATAAAGTGGTTGCTCTATTTTTCATTCCCCATAATATATGGGAGTTCTGATTTCTCTGCATATTCCCTAACACATGTTATCTGACTTTTTGACTTCGGCCATCCTAGTGGATGTGAAGTGAGAGTTCATAGTGCTTTTGAAATATTTGGATTTCTCAGATAACTAGTGATGTTGAACATTTTGTATCATGTGCTTGTTGGCCATTTGTATATCTTTGCTATCCAGACTCTGAATTCAACTTCTGACATCTCAACCATTTGCTTATGCAAGGGATCTTGTACTTCATCTACCTTGTCATTCCTCGGGGGAGTTGATCTACTCTGATTATTCATATGACCAGAGTTTTTCTGTTGATTCCACCTCATGATTATTTTTTACGGTTGCCTATGACCATCCTCATAGTTGGGGAGGTGCTCATTTCCTTATTTTATATTCCCGTTGGCACTGCTGACATTTATGAACTGCACTAAAAACTTTTAGTAACACTAGAAAAAAGGAAAATCTCTTTTATGAGATATAGTATAGCCATTGTCTTAACAGAATGTGGAGTTATGGAAAGATCAATGACTTTGGAGTAAAATGTATCTAGTTTTGAACATTTATTCTATCATATAATTTGTAATTATTGGCCAAGTATTTAACTTTTTGGAGACCAAATTTCCTTATCTGTAAAATGGATATATTAGTATATATCTTATAACATTGGGATTAAGATGAAGTGAAATGATGTAGCGAGAGGCCTTGCTACAATACTGGCACTGAGTTGAGGCTCAATGCAAAGTGAGTCTGTTAGCAATGGACATCATTTTTGTTGCAGAATTAAAGTGAGAGGGATCAGGAGGCTTTCTTGGTAGGGGATTATAGTAGACATTAGGTTGGAAGGGTAAAGCAAATCTCTAAATCTGGGAGAAAAATGGGAGGCGTATGTGTTTAGTGTTATGTGAGTATATGTCTGGTGAAGTGCCAAGAGTTAAGACCAATGATAGCATTTGGGCAAAGTCAGGTACCTCAGATTCACCATCCCCTGGAGGAAGAGCTGTGGATGGATGAAGGAAAACAGTTGGTTAAAGTGGCAGGACAAATAATGCACTTGAGAAACCTTCTCCTTATGGCCATCTGTGTACTCACTCTACTGGCCTTCCTAGTACTCATGGAATTAGAGCTCCTTGCTTCTTCATTCTCCCCTTCCCCCCAAATTTCCTCTTACATGCATATGATCATGTTCTTTCTTCCTTTTGAATTTCCTTGACATGTTTCCCACCAGTGTTGGGGAACTCTCAGGGCCTTGTCCAAGTGACCTCTCCAATCTCTCCTGGTAGGTTCTCTTTGACCTCCAATCTTCTGTAGTCCTGTATTCATGTTTCTCTCTATGGCATTCAGCATCACATACCCTGCATTATGATTCAAAATACAGTAGACATTAGGAACTTATTAGGATTCCCCATTCTGCATTTTCTAATTCCTAGACTTTACCTCATTCTGCATTTTCTAATTCCTAATAGGATCCTGTCATTGACAGACTACTTCACTGGGTGTTCATCATATAGAATTTGTAGACTTGAAAGAAAGGGATTTGAGGCACGTTTCTGGTTTCCTATACAACACTAGTTCCTTTTTCCTTTGATGACAGAACACAATTCCAGGTGGGTAGCCAGCCTCTTCATTAAGAAGGGACCTCTCCAATCTCAGAGGATAAATCAGAGTTAGCTTTATGTAGTCATGATGTTCTTAATTCCTTTCCTAATGACTAAGAAACACGTGACCAATTTCTGGCTGGTGAGAATATAGAACAGTTGGCTGAGTGGTTCTAGGGAGATTTTACATATGAGTATCTCCTTACCATTTTCATTTTGTACAGTTTGGGTGAGGATGTGATGGTTGCATGTATGGATATGTTGTAGCCATGGTAGGAGATTTTGCCAACACACTTAGGAGAACAAGGGAGAACACGTAGAAGGAACCTGATTTCTTGGTATTATCATTATCACTCTTTTCTTTTGCAGAGTGTTTTAAGGTAGATTAAGGTTCTACAAAAAATTTATATGCTCTGAATTCAGTAGCTAAAGGGAAATTTTTATCTTGTTCTTGTAATGGTTCTTCACAGATGTTTAGATCAGTGGGGATGGCTTTTGTTCCACATGGTCATTCAGGGACCCAGGCTTCTTCCATATGTAGTTTTGCCTTTCCTTTGCATCAAAGCATTGGACAGAGAAAGAGAATTGAAAAATGTTCATAGGAGGTTTTCTTGGGTGAAGTCAGGAAATGTCATATCACTTCCACTCATATTCCATTGCAGAGAACATAAAAATTTACAGATGACTCTATCTGACTGCAAGGAAAGCTGACAGACATAGTCTGTGAACCAAAAAGTGTGAAAAATTTTTTTGGTAAAAAGCTAGCAACCTCTGTTGTATATAACACATATTTTTATTGATTAAACAACTTTGTCATATCTTTTGTTTTAGTTCAAAGCAACCAAAAGATATAGAATTAGAGGCAGAGAAGAGGAACAGATGAGGAGGACAGGGACAGATGTGTTAGATCTAGGAAAGAAAAATTATGAATCAGAGGGGGGGACTGGTGTGGGTGTAGTGTTTAAAGAAAGAAGGGCTAGATTAGCAATGGCATGTGAGGTTAACTGGATAGTAAAAGGGTGGGATTTAAAAAGTATTTCTATATTCTTTGTCTTGGGTGCCTGTCCTCAGCATTTATGAAACTTTAGTTTTTGTGTTTCAGTCAACTTACTGATTTATTTTGAGATTTATCTCGGTTGTTTTATTCTATGTCTTCAATCCTGGCATTACCCTGACTCTGGCCCACATGTGTATCTGGAGTCCTAAGGATGCACATCTAATCCGCCTCACTAACCCATGTAGCTTTTTGAGGGTGGTGGGGTCAATGTGATGGCATTTTGAGATGTCAGATGCAGGAAAAATGGTTTAATTTTGCCAGAGAGAACTGATAAAGTTTTCAATTGAGATCTTTGAAAATAATCCATACTGCCTCAATTAGCTTTGTACAAATGGCCAGAGGGCAATGAACCAGGCAGACTCCCAAAAGCAGGGTACTCTAGCATGCCCTCTGGTGGGATTTGGCTCAAAATTAAGCTCAATTTCTTTCATGTGTAACAAGGAAATCTAAGTCTTCTTGCCTTTTAAAGTTATCTTGACCACTCCTCTTGTGCTATATATTCTATTTAAAAAGTACTGAACTTATACTTTTTTTTTTTTTTAATCTAGAGAGCATAATTTTCTTTTTTACTTTTGAAGCTTTTGCGGATACACCTCTCTGTGTCCGGAATATCCTCTATTTTTTGGTTTTACTCAGTCCCCTCTACCCCAAATATACTTGTTTTGTCTAGTTAATCCTGAATTATCTTGTGGGTATAAAATTAGAATGTCAGTTCTTCAGGCAAGTCTACTCTGCTCTCCCTAAACTAGGTTAAGCCCATGTCCTGTAAGCCCTTATTTCACCTTTATTTTTTTGTTTTAAACATAGTTTCTGTCTATGGTCTGGCAAGCCTGTGTTGAGGTTTATGCCTCCCTAACTATACAGAAAGTTTTGTATGGGCAGGGATGTGTCCTCTTTCTGCTCAAATTCCCTAGCACAGAGCTGACACCAAGTGAATGCTCTATAAAGACTAGTTAACTGAATGAATAGCAAATGAATGAATGGGAGTTCGGTATGAGCCTGAGATTACAGCAGAGTGGCTTTTTTTCAGAAGGCTTCTTTGTATGCATATGGGGAAGGAAAGGGGTTTGGCTCTGGCCTGGTGCTAGTGGTAGGTTGGGTGTCCTGCAGTTGCTGGTTGTCAGGAGCATAACCGGAGGGGCTAAAATCCGCCTCCTGGTCCAGTAACTGTGCTGGGCTTCAGCAAGGTTAGCTATTGAGTGAAAAACAGAAAAACAAGACAAAATGAAGTTTAAATGGTCTTCCTTAGGGTCTGCCTTTTATATGCATAACAACTACAATGAGCTAATTGGGAAATTAAGAAGACCCTAATTTGAACAACTATCTGGCTTGATTGCATCTGATCATTATTATTTCAGACAAGAGATGAATTAAAATTAAAGAGTTTCCATGTCAATATGACATAATGAACTGAAGACTATGGAGATCTCACTGGATATCATTTACCCTCCTACCAAACACACATTCACCTTCTCCCCATGGGAAACCACAACTTGTTGAGGCCTAAGGAAAGAAAGATGGGCTTGCCGTTCCACATTGGGGTAACCAAGAGTCGTGGCTGGGAAAATGGTCTGATGGTCAATATTTAGAGTTAAGTTTATATTAATCAAGAAGCCCTCCTATAAAGTGTACGGATTGTGTTGTGTGTAACCTGAGAGTAAACCCTTTTATTCTCTGTATCTATTTTTGAGGGCTGAGCCTCTCAGGGCTTGACTCATTCTCTGATAGCATCGTACACACACTTAGCATTGTATGCATTTGTTGAAAGAATGAATGAATGAGTGAGTGAGTGAACAGGGCCCTATATGATGAGTAAGGGTTAGGGGACGAGGAGGAAGACACGAACATCTCTTTCATACCTAAATACCAGGTAGTATCATCTAATATAATGCATCTTATTACAATGACTCTGTGAAATTGGTGAGACATTCTCTTTTCCCTGTGAGCAGTTTCACCTTTTGCCAGCTGTGTGACCTTCAGCCAGGTAACTGAATCTCCCACACTCTAATCCTCCTTATTAGTACGAGAATGAAAATATGTATTTTACAGGGGTGTTATGAGAATTAAATCAAATAAAGTATACAAAGTACTTAGCAAATAGTGAACATTGAACAAAAAATGTTCAGTTTCTTTTCCTCAGCATTTCTGTGCTGAGTGAATGGTAGTTGTAAGATATTCACTTATAAGAGTGCACTGGCATGTCTAGGGGGCTGATGTAGTCAGATACATGTTTGTTTAGTTTTTGTGAGAAAGAGAGCAGCCGAAGAATTCCCTGAATCAAAGATACAGGACATTCCGTAGGTGAGATTTCACTGCCTTGGAGCACCAGGAATGTAAAGTCCAGTCAGGGTATATGCTTGGCTGTAATTCAACCACAAACAGGGTGAGAAGAGAAATTTCTAGTGAAGGAGGCACCCGTTACCAGGGCCACATTCTTTTGGGGTGGTGATGCTGCATTGAGAGACTTTCCCTAGGAAGAGTCCCTGACCCCTAAAATGAAGATAGAAATGTAGGCATCTGACAGCGACTGAGTCCTGGGTAATGTCTTTTTGTAGCTGTGGATTTGCCTCAGTGATTGCTGGAAATTTCACTGCCTTCTAATGTGTCTGGTTGGGGAGCACAAGATTAGTTTTTTTCCTTATGTGAATCTTCTTTATTGTCGGGAGTATTTTTCTGTGGTGTCTTGAAATTGCAGAATGGGAATGACTAAACATGCAAAAATGAATCAGAGGTGGGAGTGATGGCTCCGAAATGACAAAATGGGCTGTAGGTGGGATTCATTTTAAAAGGAACATGAACAGTAAAAGGCTTTTTTTCTCCTTTTCTCTCTTCCTTCCACCCTGCTCCTGACTCTTCTAGGAAGAAAGGCAAAAGGCAATGTGACTTCATTCACACAGGCCAGGTGAGGGGTAAAATTATTAAATTGGACAACTGGGAGGAGAGAAAAGCAATAAAAGGTGAGGACAGGGTTGAAAGCTGAAATGAATACATGCTGAATTTTATTGCTGAATTCTGGTTTGTATTATCCTGTCTTTGACTCTGCAATAGGGAGTTAAGGGATAGTGACAAATGGGGAGGCAAATGAGATGTGAAAAATGGCCCACATTTGTCCTTAATTGTAGAACAAATAATTTCAAGGCTACAATTCTAAGGGAGGCATGATCACATATTACATTGGCATTATTGGTTTATCAGTTATTGCTAAATAACACATCACCCCAAACTTGAGGGCTTACAGCAACAATACTTTATTCTTGTTCATGTGTCTATTGGTCGATGACTCAAGATTAGGCTTGGCCTGTGGCTCTGCTTCAAATTAAGAGTATCCCTGGGCATGGCTTCTTGCTGCCTATTTGGTTCAGGTCTCTTTCATGTATATTTCTGTTGAAGCCTGAGCTAAGGGGGCAGCAGCTACCTGGGGAAACGCTTCTTACATTGGTGGCAGAAGTACAAGAAGGAAAAGGGAAAGATGTGATGCTTTCAGGCCTGGGCTTGGAATTGGCACACTGCTCCTCCTGCCCACATGTCATTCTTGGTCATTCTCATAACCAAGACCAACATGAAGAGGGAGGGAAGGCCCCTTGTGCTCAACAGGGGAGAAATGCCCAGTTAGATGGCAAAGGGTGTGGATACCAGAAAGGCAAAGAAATGGCTCCATTGATTCAATCCATTATAGTTGGCATGGTCTCTAAATTTCTTATCTCATGCTTTCAGAAGTGTTTTGATAGGAAGGTTGGGCAGAGCTACTATAATTCCCTTGGGGCAAGAGCTCAAATTTTGTTTGGCTGAATCTGTGGCATGAAAAACAACTTATTTCAAGAAAGGACAAAGTAAAATCCCTTCTAGCCTGAAGGACCATAGGATGTGCAAATTGAATTGTCAATTTGTGTTACTTGTTTTAAATTAATTCACTAAGGAGTCACTATTGGCCACTAAGTGTGTGTCTGTGAGGGGGTGGCTTATTGTAAAGTTTGGTAGGCAGCTGTAGAGGGGTGACAAAATGCATTTCAAGTCTCTCACAACAGAGATGTTCCAGAAAGGCTAATGACAAAGGATATTTCCATTTAGTGGATTTTATTTCCCATTTGTTAATATGGATATGCACAGTGGGGAAAATCAACTCTTTGATTAAATTTATTTTTAAAAGTATTTATATGATTACTCTGTGTGTTTGTGTTTGGAAACTGGGGATGTAGGTGTGTTTTGCCTGCTGAAAGTTATAGATTCCCAATGGCAGCTTTTTGGCTGACACTTTAATGTCTTATCTTTGCCAATATCTGACATTCTGTCTCTTTTTTGCTGCTCTGAGATCATTGACTTTGGTCATCCAATTAAAAGATAGCTTTGAATCTGAGGTGATCTTAGTGTATTATTTTCCATTTCTATTTATTGCCCTTCGTTATTTTTGTAATTGGCTCACCTTTTTATTATAAAAGAAAAAGTAGGTAAAAGCTACTACAAAAGACAAATAGATAGCTCAATGAATTATCATGAATTATCACTTACAAAGGTCATGAAAAAGAAGGTTGCCTGTTACCCCAGGAAGCTTCGTTGTGTGGTGTCCCCATCCTAGACCCTCTGTCTTTCCAAAAGTAGGCCCTATCCTAACTTCTGAATGAAATTTCTTTGCATTTTCCCAAATGTTCACTCCTTAATACAGTAGTTTACATTTTCCCATTACATTAAACATTTTGTTTTAAATCTTTTTTTTGAAAATGTCAGAATATTAAAGGGTACAACCATTTTAGTTATATGGATTGCTTTTGTACAGTTTGAGTCAAAGTTATAAGTGTACCCATCACCAAAATTGTACTCATTGTACCCATTAGGTGTAAATTTACCTGTCCCCTTTTCCCCCTTTCCACCTGCTTGGTTTCTGTTGCATTTTACTACCATTAGGTGCACATGAGTGCTGATTGATTAGTTCCAATTGAATAGTGAGTATGTGCGGTGTTTATTTTTCCATTCATGTGTTACATTGCCTAGAAGAACAGTCTTACGGCTTGGCGTCTGTAGTCTTATGGCTAGGGCGTCAGCCAAATACACTGGAGCTGTAGGGTTTGAACCCAGCTGAGGCCTGCCAAACAACAACGACGACTACAACAAAAAAACTAACCAGGCATTGTGGTGAGCACCTCTAGTCCCAGCTACTTGAGAGGCTGAGGCAAGAGAATCTCTTAAGCCCAAAAGTTTGAGGTTGCTGTGACCTGTGACACCCTGCACTCTACCGAGGGCAACATAATGAGACTGTCCCCCCCCACAAAAAAAAAGAACAGTCTTACATCTATAGATTCTCTTTCCATCCCTTTCTTTTCCTTACAACTTATTTGCTGAAAGACTTGTGGCATTTGACATGCAGCATTTTGCATTCTGGATTTTATGCCTTGCGTGATCATGATGTATTTCAACTATGTCCCTCTGTTATTTCCTGTAAGTTTGCAGGAATGAAGTTTTATCAGACTCAATTTCACTCCCTTTGACTAGACTCTAGATAATTTGTTCTTTTACTCAAAGGTGCATAATGTCTAGTTTATATTCTCTCTTTTTAGCAAGAATTGATGTCTAGATCCGATAATTACTTAAGGGTTATAAAATGGCAACATTCTAGCATTTTATTTGCATTTATTAGTTGAAATTGTTTTGTAATCAGGTACTTTCCCTCACCTACTGCCTGGTTATCCAGTGGTACAATTCACAAAGAAAAGGCAGAATTGTTTTCTTTAACTTATGAGTTTTTAAACAATGAATTTTTTTGTCATCTTTTAAAGGTGTTACATTTTTATATCATTCTTAATTCATGGATTTAAAGTATTTGATGAATTCACAAGTCTTATCTTTACTGATACTCAGACTAATCCAAATTTGGCCTGTGGGAGACTCAACCATCCTTTTCTGCACTAAACGTATTGGTTTTTTTTTTTTTTTTTGTATCTTCCTTTCTGGCAGGAGGTGCTAGGCTCACATTGTAAATGTCACGGGCTAGACCACAATTTGAGCATGAGGGATTTTTGTTGCTACTTGGATTATCATTCTTTTTTTTTTTGCCTTTTAAAGGTAGAAACTGGCTGTGTAATGGTGAAATCTTATCACTTAGTTTTGTTGTAAGTGTTGGTGTCTATTCGCTCTGTCTCTACAGGGTGTCCATAAAGTTTGCATGGAATTTAAAATCGTTGGCTATTCGTGTGGGGTTTTGGGAAAACAAAAGCTATGCTGCCTTTATCATGACTATCGTTGCATATGATTTTGTTATCTGACATAGAGAAATGTTAAAGAGCATTAAAATGTAATCTGCCATGTTAACTAATGAATGAGAAGAGGAAACATGTAGGAAAAGCTCTTTTCTTTTTTGAGTGTGTCCTTTTTTTGTTTTCCCCCAAATCTAACCCTCTAATAAGATATTTGGGATTATCTGGATTATACACTGAATCGTTCTTAAATTCCATTCTTTATTTCTCCTTTTATTTCTAAGTGTCAAAAGTGAACTGGAGTAATACTTTATAACAAATATCACCATTAATGTTTGTTTATCATACTTTGAATATTCCCTTAACTTGAAGATTTCAATGATGTTAAATGACTAAGCTTAATATTTGAATAATTATTCAAACTAGATATTATTCTCTGCAGTCCCAGTGGAGTGTTTTGCAAGTACCCTTTGATTTTACTCTGGCTTCCATGTACTCACATTCAAAGCCAAAAAAAGAGCTTAGATGAAAGCCTCTTTGCCAGCACAGCAGAATGAGGATGGTGATGGCTTCTGATGTTTCCCCTTCTTCTAGCCATAAAGAGGTGAGTAGATGCAACTTATTTTCGAATCTATGTCCCAATCTGTCTGAACCTCCCAAAAACTTCTCTTTGGACCCAGAGTGTCCAAAGTCTACTTTGATCCACTTTTCTTTAAATGATCTGCCTAAAATAGGGACCCTAAAAGCAATGCAAAGAAACAAGAGGAAGAACAGACTTCTATTTATCCTTTTCACTCATTTTTTATTTCTTCTTCAATTCCCTCTCCTTTCATCATAATTTTCTCTATCTTCTCCCCATTACGTAATCAAAGCTTTCATGAACACAAATGGAGGTCAGCTAGGAAGGGGGGGCCATACACTGTGCATCATTAATAGCCATCTTGCAAGGCCCACACTATTTAAAAGGAGTGCCATCTAGTTCCAAACAAGGCACTGAAAGCCTTTAGTTTTAATGAACCGCAATAGACAGCATTTTTTTTTTTTTTTTTGCCCAGCTCCCTTCCCTAACACGCTTTTCTTGGCTATTTGAGTAATTCCTTCCTTTTTCTGTTCAGTCTTATTAGTATCATAATCACAGAGCCCCTACCAGCCTTTTGTGGGGTGAAGGAGTACTTCCTTGCCTCGTGACTTTGGGTTTGGCTGTGTGACTTGCTTTGGTTAAGAGGAAGAGACAGAAGTGATGATGCCAGATTAAGACTGTGTATCAACATTTTCTTTTGTTCTTCTGCCTCTGTTATCACCACAAGAGCATGTTGGGCAGTTCTTAGTCTCAGAATAAGGATAAGAGACAAGCAGATCATTTGGGAGCCCAGCCTAGATGAGCCAGCTCTCAGACAGCTGCAGAACGTGTGAGGGAACCAGCCACCTCACAGGACCATACGATCATATGGGGGTGATTCTAAGCCTCTGATTTGGGGAGTAGCTGGTTTGACAGAATTATATTTAACATGGTTAATGGCAGTGCTGTGAGATGTTACTACATTATTATAAGTCACATAAAAATAACATGAAATTTAATTTAATCATGTTGGATACTTATAAACTGTCTAGATGTTGGGTAGGGGACTTGGGAGTCCTGTGCAGAAGCCAGCATGAAGGAAAACTTGACTTTCTGCCTAAGGGGGAACTCAGTAGATTTCCAGAGTGGAAATCTATTATGATTAGATAGAATTTGAGAAATTGCATAAACCATATGGATGGAAATAGGGTGAAGGTGTGATTTATAAAAATACTAACTTATCCTAGTCATTTGACTCTATCTACTGAAGAACTTCAGGATGTCAGATTTATTTTGTTTCTTGTTGCCTCTCACTTAGATAACTGTAGAGTGGTCCCCTCCTTGGTCACCAACCTTCTTTCTACTGTAGTAGATACTCTATCTTCATCCATCTATTTGCTTTCTGTTGTTAATGTTGGCCTATGTCAGCAAAGACCTGATGTTCTTAGGACCTCTAAATGATGGGCCATGTAGAAACACAGCACTTTATTATTCCATAAATGGAAAAGCCAAGTACTTTTTCAGAGTGATTAAACTCAGCAACTAATCCATTATTGAGGTAATTACTTTTTAATTTTCTGAAATGTTAGAGCACAGCTGGCTGTGACACTGGAAAAAAAATCTACTGCTTGTTGATATTAGAGGCAGAGGGATTAAACGAAGTATGACAATGGCAAAACGTTCTGCTCAGCTTAACAGGTCTGAAGGTATTTGATATTCTCTTCAGAACTTAGTAGGGTGATCTGTCTTTTAATGTACTAAATCCATGCCACTTCCACAGCTGTACTCCTCGGCATTCCACTCAGCTTCTAAGAAGATCATACAATGGGTTTTCTTTTTATACATTTGACTGCAAATCACAAGGTGTGACCTTGAAAGAGTCACTTCCCCACTCCAAGTTCAGTGTTCTCACCTGTAAAAGGAGTCTGTGAAGTGCCTTCAGTGTTAAAACTGTATGATGCTCAAAAGGTGAGGAAGGTACAACTTAAAAAAAAAAAAAAAACATGATTAAGGACCAAGAAACTATTTAGAGCTTGTGTGGAGTTGAACGATGGTCGACGTCGACAGAATTTCCAGTTAACATTATGCTGGACAAGGAAATGTTTGAAACCCTTAGGCCACACATTTCCCAAACTCTAGTTGCCTTTCATGTGGGTTGGAGGCTCACACCACTGAAAGGAAGCTGTTAGGGACTGGAAAGAAAGGGAGAGTAGAAGAGTCTGGACCTTCAAAGAAGTAAGTTAATAGGGAAATCTCTCTGACCTATTGATGTCTGTGTGGTTCTTCTTGATTATCCTTCTTTAGTTTTTGTCTAGACTTGTTTTCAATGTGACATAGAAGATACAGCTCCTCCCCAGATTTTGGACAGAACTGAATGCAAATCTCTTCTGTTACCTATTAACTATGTCACCTTAACATCTGAGCTATGAGTTTTATATCTACAATATTGGAAAAGTAATATCTATATCACCATGTCATGAGTTGAAATGAAATATATAGCAAAAGGATGCCAGATTCAGCACCATTTACTGAATAGGGATTCTTTTCTTCAGTGTATGCTTTTGTTTGATTTATCAAAGATCAGATGGCTATAAGAGGCTGGTTTCATCTCTGGGTTTTCAATTCTGTTCCATAGACCTATATGTTTATTTTTGCACCAATACCATGCTGTTTTGATCACTGTGGACTTATAATATAACCTGAAGTCTGGTAGAGTGATGCCTCTGGATTTTATTCTATTACTGTGAATTGCCTTGCTTATATGATTTTTTTTCTGGTTCTGTACGAAATAAAGAATTATTTGCTTGAGTTCTTCAAAGTATGCTGGTGGCATTTTAATGGGGATTGCATTAAATCTGTAGACTGCTTTGAGTAGTATAGACATTTTAACAATGTTGATTCTTCCCAGTCAAGAGCATGGTATGTTTTTCCATTTGTTAATATCTTCTGCTATTTCTTTTTTTAGGGTTTTATAGTTCTCTCTATAGAGATCCTTCATGTCCTTCATTAGGTATATTCCCAGGCATTTTATTTTCTTTGAGGCTACTGTGAAGGGTATTGGACTCTTGATTAGCTTCTCAGTTTGTTTGTTATTGGCATATACAAAGCCTACTGATTTGTGGGCATTGATTTTATACCCTGCAATGTTAGCGTATTTCTTTAACATTTCCAAAAGTCTGTGGTTGAGTCTCTGGGAGACAAGTGGCTTCTCAACAAGACAGAATTTAATAGTCTTAAGCACAATTAGTAATAGTAAAGGTTATGTGGAGAGAGTCTTCTAGGAGGAGAAAAGACCCAGTGAGTTGAGAAACCTTAGGCTATATGTAGGTCAATAGTCACCAACTAGTCTAGAGGAAGAGAATCTGGTGAAAGCCAGGTCAGGTCAGGTGTAGGCTGGGATGGTGGAGGTTTTTAATGACTCCAGTACTAAGGGGTAACAGAAACCAGGAAGGAGCCTAGGGGAGTCATTTGGATGTGGGGTGATGAAGGGCTGTGTGGGGAGGTGTGAATACTGAGGAAGAGTTTGGCAGGAGTTGGAGACTGTTGGGAAGCTTTCCAAAACTCCTGGAACCTCTTTCATCCTTGATTCTGTTTTAATAACTAGCTGCTACAGCCAATTTGCATAATTTATTTTGAAGGTCAACATTTCCCCCCCTTTCTTCCCTTTCTCTCTTTCTTCCTTTTATTTCTCTTTTGTTGTTGTTGTTTTGTTTTCTTAGTCAGAGGTCAAAGGAAGGGCAATAAGTATAATTCAAAGTATTCTTCAAACATGGTGTTAATCTGATGTTCTTTAATAAACTAATGCTGAAGCCAATGTAATGAGAGAGCCCTGCTGCCTTTTGTTGTTGGTTTTCATCTGATTTTTTTTTTTAAATTTCATTTTGGAATAATTTTAGATTAAAAAATAAGTTGCAAAGATAGAATAGAGAATTCCTATATACCCCAACCAGGTTTTGCTATTATTGACACCTTAAATTATCATGGAGTATTTATCAAAACTAAGCAAGCAACATTGCATATTAATATTAACTAGACTGCAACTTTTCTGGATTTCCATTAACTCCTTTTTGTTCCAGGGCCTAATTCAGGGAACCATGCTGCATTTAACTTTCATGTCCCCCCAGTCTCCACTGGTCTATGATGTCTTCTGAGTCTTCCCTTATTTTTCATTACCTTGAGTAGTCCTGAGGAGTATTGGCCAGGAATCCTGTAGTGGAACCCCCTAGCCCAGATTTGTATGGAAAGAAGACTATAGAAGTAAAGTAATTCAAGTCAAATTCTATCATCAGGTACATGACATTCATTATAATTCAGAAGATCAACTTAAACTTACCTACTGTGACTCAGTATATCACGTTTCTGCTCAATGTCATGGGTTCATTGTATTACTCTTCTTCATTCTCCTAGGAGAATGGTGGATTTGCAGAAAAAAACCGCAGTGACTATCTGGGGTACTGGAGCTAAAGATGTAAAAGTTTTAGGTTTGTGAGGATTTGGAGTGTTGATAATCACTGTTGGTACCTTCCCCAGGTCCCATTCTCCTGCTGCTGCACCTGTCTGTGGCTGATGTTAGTGTTACAGTTGATGGCTTCACCTGTGACTTCTCTGGAAAGTTGCCATTGGCTGAGTGAACCACCTTACTAGGAGATGATTGGGCTAATTCCTAGCCCCTGAAGGTGGCCAATGACTGTCTCTTGTGAGGGTACAAAAGCTGAGCTCCCAGCATTAGAAGATGTCTAGAGCTAATCCCTGATTGAGGGTTGGGGATGGTCAGGCCAAGGCTTGATATTATCTGAGACCCTTGCTCGAATCTATCCCTTTCCCTAACCTGCTTCTTTGACTCTCTTGTTATTTTTCCCTTAAGAACACACCCCAATTAATCATTTGAAGCTAAACAAATCCCTCAGATTCTGCTTAGGGAAACTGATGAAAGGTAGACACACACCTCTGAAAATAAATATTAGCCTCTGATGGTGCTCTGCTACCCAACACTACACCACCTAGAAAGAATTTGATTAAATTTTAATTTAATTCTGAAACATTAAAGGTTACTCATTTCAAATCCTGATTGTTTCCCTATAGTTGAAATTGTAATGCTGAATACATTGTCCCAGGATTCCCTGAAAAGGATTAACATTAGTAGGGTGCTTATTATTATTTGGATAGGATAGGCTATTAAACAAGTCCTCTCAGTCTATCAAATTGTCCATTACTCTGACACATGGGGACAACCAAACTGGTTTTTTAAATAGTTGACTTTTGAATACGTAGCCTTGACGGGACTGATCACCACGTCTGGTTGCTATGTTTACACCAACTGTCTTGGGAGTATCAGAGATCAAATTTTTCTTATAGTCCCATACTGGGAGCCATGATGTGCCCCTCGAAAAAGTTCTGGCTCCTAAAAATTAAGCAGTTATGTGTTATTCTCTCCAAAGTCTGTGTCTTTCCAGCCTTGAGCTTTCCTAGGGATTTAGCAACTTAACATCTCTCAGGAAAATAATTTGAAGCCTGTTAGAATTTAGATAATAGGCTAAAGACTGCTTCAAGTCAGGATTGTAAACATATGGTCTAAATGCATACTACTAAAGAGTTAACATAGGATGGTGCCTGTGGCTCAAAGGAGTAGGGTGCTGGACCCATATACTGGAGGTGGTGGGTTCAAACCCCGCCCTGGCCAAAAACTGCAAAAACAAAATAAAACAAAAAGAGTTAACATAGAATTTGAAGGTGAGGGAGTGCGTGAAGTGAGAGATGACTTTAAAATTTCAAACCTAGGTCATTGTGATTTTTTTGTTTTACTTTGTGAAAGTCTAGCTGAATCTTTAAAGTTTGGTTATTTTTAAATCCCAAGGAATAGTATCATTTCAGAAAAAATTAAAGATAAAGATTTTAGAGATGGAGGTACAATTTTGAGTGCTGAAATTTAATAATGTTTAGTGCTAAGGAAGGAATAGACATAGATACCAATTATAGGGGATGCTGTAGTTCTTGCATTATTAGGTGGTGGTTTCATACATGTTATATTACATTAAAAAGATTACTTAAATTTAATACATAAAAGAGGTCCATGAACAGGTCAATGATGATCTCGTTTCCTGAACCATGGGTTAAGTTTAAACTAATTCTTATCAACTATAAGAGAAAGAGGTAGGAAAAGGAAAGGGGGAGGAAAAATAGAGAGAGAGAGAAGAGAGCGAGACAAAGTGAGAAAGAGGTATTATGAATGCAGCCACGTATCTCAAAAGTATTAGGATTATATATACTTATTCATTTATTTGGTATTGTTTAACTTAAGACAAATATGTAAGACAGTGAGGCTGTGCAGAGAGGGATAACTTAAGATAAAAAGGATAGATAAAAATATTTATTTCAAGTTATTCATGAATTTTTATGTTTTTTTTCATTTCCACATATAATCACATTGAGATTAGTGATACACCAAAGGTTAAAACATGACTGTTTTGAATTTCTCAACTTTATTACTTCCTGTTTGTGATCTGAAAACATTCCCCAAATTCTCCCTGGCTGAGTTGCTTCATTGGAAAAGGGAAACTATAATTCCTGTCTTGTAGGATGGTGGCAAGAACTGAAGGTAACATGTGCACAGAGCCTGCCGCACACTGTGCGCTGAGCAAATAGTAGGAGTCATTTCTTTTTAGTGCATTATTGCAACAGAAAGTCTAGCCTAATTTTCCTGCTACCCTAGAATTGGAAAGCTAACCACAGATTGAGGATAAAGAAGTGCAAAATAATATGAGTGGCAAATCAGACAATAACATACACTTGGAAAATAATCCCTATTCAATAAATGGTGTTGGAAAAACTGTATAGCCACATGTAAGAGACTGATATAGAATCTGCACCTGTAACCATTCACAAAAATTAATTCATGATGGATAAAAGACTTAAACCTAAGGCATGAAACTACAAGAATTCTAGAGTAAAATGTTAGAAAAACTCTTATAGATATTGGTAACGATTTTATGAAGACCTCAAAAGCAATAACAGCAACAACAAAAATAAACAAGTAGTACCTGATAAAATTAAAGTTTCTGCACAGCCAACGACACATTCAATAGAGCAAGTAGACAGTCCACACAATGGGAGAAAATATTTGCATGCTATACATCTGTTGAAGGACTGATAACCAGACTCTACAATGAAGTCAGGTAAATCAGCAAGAAAAAAATTAAGCAGTACCCTTAAAAAGTGGGCAAAAGACATGAACAGAAAGTTTTCGAAAGAAGATCGTCTAACAGCTAACAAACACATGAAAAAATGCTCAACATGTCTAATCATTAGGGAAATGCAAATCAAAACCACAATGGGATATCACCTAGCTCCAGTGAGAATGGCTGTTATCAAAAAGTCCTAAAACAAGTGCTGGTGTGGATGTGGAGAAAAAGAAACACACACTGTTGGTGGAACTGCAAACTAGTACAACCCCTGTGGAAAACTGTATGGAAATATCTCAAAGAACTTAGAGTATACCTACCATTTGGTCCAGCAATCCCACTGCGAGGTATTTACCCAAGGGATCATGTTATGAAGAGAACACCTGCATTCTGATGTTTACATCTGTAGAAATAACAATTGCAAAGATGTGGAAACAACCAAGTTCCCCAAAATACATGGATGGATTAATAAAATGTGGTATATGTATAGCATGGTATACTACTTAGCCAGAAAAAGTGGCCATCTAGTATCTTTTGTGATAACTTGGATGGAACTTAAAACCATTCTTCTAAATGAAATGTCACAATAATGGAGAAAGAAACATAGGTACTTGATACCGAATTGCAACTAATCGATCATCACTTAAGGGCAGATGTAGATGGAAACCTCAATAAAAATCAAGTTAGGGGGCAAGGGATGGGTAAATTCATACATATTGGGTACAGAGCATACTATCTAGGTGAAGGGCACACTTACAGCTTTGACTTAATCTGTACAAAAACAAATTAGGTAAACAAACGTGTACCCCCTGATATTCTGAAATAAAAAAGATAATATTGGAGGGTGCTAGCCTCATAATATAAATAAAGCTGAAAAGAATTGGAGCCCTGACATTCCTTCCAGGGCTTATTTAGAGTGGGCCATGCTGCTTCTGCTCCCTGGTCAAGAACATTCAATTCATTGCAGATTCATTAGATTTCTCTTGAGCACCTATTCCCTGACAGGTACCTAGGATCCAGCAGTGAATAAATCAGACACAAAAATAATCAACAGACTAGGACATGGACAAAGAATCCTTAGATTTTAGGTAGATCTTTAGCTCCATGGGATGTGCTATGATATTTCTCTGTGGAATATGGGAGGGATGCTTCCCTTTCTCCCAAGCAGGGAGAGAAGGGCATCGAGAGAATATTTGATAAAGATTAAAGTGCCTGTTAAAGGGGAAATGGGTCAGAAGTCTGATTAAGGAAAGAGAATACACTGGACTGTCCTGCATCTCAGCTTATAGTAACTGAAAGTTATCACAAAGTTATCACAAAATTATGAAATCTATCTGAAATGTTGTTGTAGTATAGGAAAATAATTGGAAAAAATACAATAAACCAATTGCATTGTCATCATCAGCAGAATTGTCCCAATTATCAAGACCATCAGATTTAGGGCACCTCTTAAAAATGGATGATGATGTGAGGTTCAGAAAGCCAAAGCAAAACTATTGCTTGGGAAATATGAGTTTTTCAGTTGTGCATGTTGCACTGAATTGCAACTAATCGATCATCACTTAAGTGCACAAATAGACAGAAACCTCAATGGAAATCAAGCCTGGAGGCAGGGGATGGGTAAATTCACCTGGATGGCTTCTCCAGCGCAGGCTTCCTTTCCAGTATCTAGCTTCCTAAGTAGAGCTCTCAGGTCACTGCAGCAATCATCAGGGGCAGTCATGGTCCATTTCTCAGGCCCTTCTGAAAACATATCTGCAAGGAGATTAGTGCCTTCCATGGTGTGGCTTCTTTTCTTTGGCAAGAACACCGATGGGGAAACAAACATAAACTCCATTTTTTTTTTCATGGAGAAGGGATTAAGAATCTGCACAAAATGACTTTCTTCTCAAAACAAAGTTTGGTTGGGTTTTGTTTTTTCTCCTCCAGGGATGCTTGGGCAGTTGGGAAATGAAGCTGTGAACACAGTGGTCTAAGTAGGTCAGTGTTCAGAAGCTGCGTCCTCGATGGCCTGGCTGGTACCATGTGAACACCCTTGCTAGGTCCTCAGATATGGTATCCTCTGAAAACTCAGAGATGGGTGTGATAGATGAGGACTTTCAGAATTATTGATTTTGTTGAGGAATAGTTGGCTCAGATACCACATCTGGCTTTTCTTACCTGAGCATCTTAAGCAGAAAAGCAAATCTTGCCATGGCCCAAGCGTTGCCACGTACATTAAAGAGTTTTAACTAGTCAGATTTTGCGTTTGTACCTAAATTTAAAAGGAATTTGGATAATCAAAAATGAGAGAAAGAAGTCAGGGAATCTCAAAGTGAATTTCTCTGTTATTCGCCTTTATAAAAGTAACATGGATGGTCTGTAGCCAACGTCATTCCTCCTGGACACTTATTTTCCTTGCCTGGCAACTAACCAGGTCACCAACTTATGTTTATCCCTACTGGATTCGTTTATTTCCATCCCTGATCATTCCTCAAGCCTCACCTGGGATATGTTTATTAAGTGGTAGAATTGGTGTATACATATATACGCATAACCATATACACAAACACACAATTATATTTACTCTTACCCCGGCACGTAATGACAGAGCGTAAAGTAATTTTCTGGAATCTTACTGCTCAGATCCAACCCCACAGAGGAGAGACATTATCAATTCTGATGAAAACCATATATTAAGTGAAGACTAGCTGCCTGAACACTTACAAATAACTAATATCGCTAATATGAAAGCCTTTATACCACCATTTTAAAACTTTTTAGTCTCAGAACCACTTTATACTTCTAAAAATTGTTGAGTACCCTCAAGAGCTTTTGTTTTGTTTTGTGAGCTATAGCTTTCTGTAGCTATCACATTAGAAATAGAAACAGAAAAAAATTTAAAAGATTTATTATCATTTCATTTAAAAAATAATAATAAACTCAGTATACGTTCATATAAATGACATATTTTTTGGAAAAAAACTCTTTAGTTTCCAAAACTAAGAAACTATACCAAGAAGAATGCCACTGTTTAACATTTTATAAATCTCCTAAATATGTGACTTAATAGGAGACAGTTGTATTCAAATATCTGCTTCTGTATTCAATCTGTTAGGATATATTATTTTGGTTGAAATATGCAAAAAAAAAACCAAGTCTCATATATATATATGTAGATTGTCAAAGGCTGGGACTTGTGGAATCTTACAATCATTCTGGTAACCCTTGGGGATCCTTAGACTCTGCTTTGAGAACCATTGCTCTGTCCAACACCTGGGAACAAGGAAGGCTCTGACTTAGAATGCAGAGGACTCGCCTCTTCACACAATGAAGCTTCCACTGGAAATGTTAATAAACACATCCCAGGGAGGCTTGAGGAATGAGCAAGGGCGAAAATAAAATAAGGATCCAGCAGGGATAGATACAAGCTGGAGACATGTTTAGTTGCAGGGCAAGGCACGGACCTTATGGAATCCGTAAAATCATCTGGTAACCCTCAGGAACTACTCTGTCCAGCACCCAGGGACGAGGAAGATTCTGACTTAGAATATAATGAAGCTCTCCTGGGGCCTTTACACAGTGGGCCTCACACACCAGCAGGTACTGAGGAAGAATAAAAGGCTGGCTATACACGTGAGGTGCTTAAAAATTAGCACTGGGAGGCACTCTGTAAATGGTAGGAATTAGTATTTTAAAAATCAATGATAGTAAGATTAATATTTATGAAACAATAATAATAACTAACCTTCAATTAATAATTCACCAGGGTATATTGTTATATGTGTTATTAACAAACTTAATCTTTCTAACCACTCTATAAGGTAGTATATTAGTTTCCCAAGGCTGCTCTTAACAAAGTACTACAAACTGAGTGGCTTTTAAACAATAGAAATTTCTCCCCGTTCTTGAGGCTAGATGTGCAAATCAAGGGGTGGGCAGGGGCTGTGCTGTCCCTGAGGGCTCCAGGGGAGAATGTCCCACACTTCTCTCTTGGCTTCTGGCGTTGGGGACACTCCTCCATGTTCCTAGGCTTGTAGACGCGTGACTCCCATGTCTGCCTCCATCGTCAATGGTGTTCTCACTGTGTGTCTCTTTCCTTCTTGCAAGCACAGTAATCACATGACCTCACTGTAACTAGTTATATCATAATGACCCTGTTGTTGAGTTTCAAGGCAGCTGCCTGTGTCCTTGATTCTTGGGGTGCTCTTGGTCAAAAAATGACCACACACCCCAAAATGAGCAAGGTAAGAGTGAAACAAGGTTTACTGAGGAAGAGAACGATAGGCTTATGGAACAAAATACAGGTTTACAGAACAAAATATATTTGCCACAGATAGAGAATGGACCCCATTGTAGGTGAAGAGGCCTGTTTGATCCTTTCTAGGTTTGGCCTGCCTCATGGTTCAGAGGTCATGTTGGAAACAGGGTCTCACTGTGCATATGGAACTTCCATGGTCCTCTCTGAAAGCCCATTAGAAGGGTGTGCGGACCACGATGTAGATTTCAGATAATGACATGGTAAGTAGGCTTAAGGCTGTTCTAGGTCACCTTCAAGACTACTATGTCCATGTTGGTTGGGTGGGCTAGAGACTCCTCCTCTATATCCTTTTGCAGATGGCAATCTAAGTTCTGATTGGCAGATTGGTGGGGCATGGTCCTTCCTCTCCAGGTATAAGCAATCATTCCAGGCAGGATTGAGGTGGGAGGGGGACCACCCAGCCCTTGTCCTTTTTCCCTAGGAGAGGTAGATTTCTAACTAATTACTTGACATCGTTTTCAAATAGTATCATATTTTTAGGTTTTGAGTTGGATACAAATTTTGGGGATACACTAGCTAATTAATATAGGTAGCTACTATTTTATTTTCATTTTATAGATAATTAAACCAAGCACAGAGAGGTTGAGCAACCTGTCCAAAGTTACACAGCTAGTAAGTGGAAGACCTGGGATTCAAATTCAGGCAACCAGTCTCCAAAATCCATGCTCTTAGCCACTATGCCATATTGCCTTATTTAAGGAGAATCATTAAGTATTTATGCTACTTATAGGTTATAAGACAGTACATTTCAACATATTTTTAAAGGTACATTCTTTTGTCAAATGAAATCTGGTACAGAAGCCCAAACTATTAAACTAGTAAATATAGAGTTGTTCCAGTTGCATATGTTGCCGGGGGCACTGAGAACCTCTGAATGTTGAAACTGTGTTAGTTTCTTATTGATGCTGTAACAAATTACAACAAATGCAATGGCTTAAAATAACACAAATTTATGATCTTACAGCTATGTAGGTCAGAAGTTCAAAATCTGTTCCGCTGGCCTCAAATCAAGTTGTTGGCAGGCTGCAGAGGAGAATCTGTTACTTGGCTTTTTCAAAGGCAGCTACATTCCTTAGTGCGTGGCCTCCTACTCTATCTGCAAAGCAGCAGCATCAGATTTTTGTCTCTCTCTTTGACTCTTCTGCTTCCCTTTTCCATCTTTTAAAGCCTGCTTTGATTACTTTGGGTCCATTTGAATAATCCAAAATAACCCAGATAATCTCCCATTTCAAAGTCCCTTTGCCAGGTAAGGCAGTGCATTCACAGATTTTAGAGAATAGGACCTGAGTATGTCCGGGGCCATCCTTCTTCACACCACCATCACCAGCAAGGTCAGCAGAGAAGGGAACAATCAGGAGTCTGGAGTGTGGGCAGGGCTTTCCTGGGCAGAGGCGAGTGTGAGTTAGGTCTCACAGGTGCACAGGGTTTTCATGATGTGGAGAGGACTCCAGGCAGGCTGAGCAGCATGAACCACGCTCGACAGTGACAGTGAGCATGGCAAGAGCAGACTGGTAAGGACACAAGTCTAACTGTGTCCCTGTGTCCCCAGTCCTAAGAGCAGACTGGAAGGGACACAAGTCTAACTGATGAGAAAAAGTGTGAGTTGGAACAAAAAGTGAGAGCTGGGAACTACAGCTGTGGAAAAGTTAGGATCAATTCTTCCTCAACTGGGAAACATGGGGGTGGTGTCTCCTTTTTTTTCCATAAAGTTTTAGTATAATTTGTGATTGGTCTTTGCTGAAATTAGGAATGGATTAGCTAACTTTCTAAGATTCTATAACAGCTTCTTTTATTCTGATTAGCATATTTCTGTCTGTATTTGGGGATTGCTTTTTGATGCATTTGGGGTCATTTACTTTTTTCTTCAAGATGAGTTTAAGCTTCACAGCAGACACTGTCAGTACCCCGATATACTCCTTCCCTAACCAATATTCCTTTGCCTTCAAGGCCAGCAGTTTTTTTTGCCTAACATCTTGCTCCGACTCAAAGCTTGCTTTGCACGTTTGACAGATGCCCACAAATGTTGAGGGATTCACGACTCCCTCACTTTCCAGTAGCTCTCCTCCAGTGACTGAGGGTAGTTTGTGCACAAATTTCATTTCCCTTTGACCCCTCCAATGGGATAACCCTGAAGCATGTGTCCTGCCCTTGCTCCCTGAATTACTCAGCAGCTTAAGGTCCTGTTGCTCATCATGGAACTTGTTTGATAATGAACCCTAACCCTCTGCTGGCTCCTTCCCTTCCTTGTCTCTCCTCCCCACTCCCTGAAGGTGTTTGATTAGATCATCTCCCAGATAAACTACCCACATTTGAATACAGGAGGCCATGAATTATGTTTTGGGGGATTCCAAACTAAAACAGGCTTTCATCAGCCCCTGATTCAACCTCTCTAAAGTATCAAAGAAATCAAGAGAAAAAGTATTTACTAGATAAAAGTAAGGGAAGAGATAGGTGCAAAGAGTAAGGAATAAAAAACTGTGATAAAAGGGAATATATCACATATAAAGGGTTCTACTTAGTAATAGCCCAGGGGAAAATGTCTCCTTTGTCAGGGCCAGAGTGTGGCATAGGAAATTGGTCTGTGGAGTCACTGGGAAAAGATCCAGTCAAGACAGAGCCTGGGTAGTGGACAAGTTTGCAGTTCTTAACCAGCCCCAATAAGCCTTTAGTCTGAGCACTGGCAAGAGGATCAGTCGAGCCCTGACTTGCTTATGATTTCGAGAGTCCATCATAAGACTTGGACATGGAGGGACATGAGGCCAATTTCCTATGAAACTAATTCCCTGGAGAACTCCTTGAGGAACAGCCAGTATAAGTGTTCCCTCTGGTACAAGGAAAGGATTTTTTTTTCCTCCCAAGAATTATGGGTGGTATTGTACTGGCAAATGCGAAAGTGTCAGTCTCCTCCACCCCATGGAAGAACCCTCTGGATGGAGGCTTATTCCTCACAGATCTCTCCTTTTACTGGCTGAAGATCAATGTAGCCTATTAATCAAATATATTCATGTTTGAACAGAAACTCAGAATTGTTTTTTGAATTTGGTGAGGTCAGTTTATTTCAATAAACATTCAGGTTCTAGAAAAGAATGTCAACTTCTTAATCATACTTTGATCATAATTCTTATTTCTTATTTGCTGTTAGGAAGGCTGAGCTAAAATGAATGGGAAGAAAGCTGGGAACTTTTTGCAAACTCCTGTAAATCACACTGACCTTCAAAAGGTGAGGGTAAAAGTTTGGAAAAGTTGAGAAAATTGGGTGAGTGTGTGCTGGGAAGGGGGGGATGAATACTATTGATGGGTAGGCTAAGCCCTTTCTAGAGGCTTTGCTTTTAATTCTGATGAATGTAAACTTTCTTGTGGGGTTAATAGGGACCCACTCAATTATTTCTGAGCATCTGATTGATGCCATCCACATGCGCATGGAAGCCCTTGAAAGGTTTCCCTTTTCTTCCATAAAGTCTTTGTCATTTAGGGATATCATACAGGATTATATTAAGTTGAATCATGAGAAATTAGGCTTGACCAATTTTGTAAGTTAAATGGTCAATATTGGGAATTTTGTACAATTTTGCTTAATATGATTTAGGCAAAGTAACTAGAACTGGCTCAAAACTTATAGTTGCGAATTGGAATCTAGATTATGTCTTCTTCCTGTTCACTGCAGCTGCAGAGCCCCCTGCCAGCTGGAAGTTGGATAACACCCAAGGGAGGAGCCCCCAGTGCTATGAATACCGACCCTTCCTTGCCCCCTGCCTGGTAAAGTCAGCTCTCAGACCAACATCAGAGGGGCCCTGCTGAGCTAGCTCATCTTTCCAAAGCTGTCTTCTCTGAAGGAGGAAGTGTCAGCATGTGGTGCAATATTCTTCAACTTCCTAGGAAGAGGAAGGGCAGCTGGCATCTTCAAAGGACCACTGCTATCCTGTGGAGCCTCCTAGAGTCACCAGCTATCCCTGGCAATCACACAATCAGATGGCCTGTGGTGAGCCTGCGAAGCAGGGAGAAGAATGGATATGTCAAACTCTTTATACAAAAGGAGGAGGTAGGAGGATAAATGGAAAGAGGGAAAAAGGGAGAAAGTATAAGAGAAGGAGCGCAGTGGGCAGGAGACATTGAGAACTGGTATTGAACCTTAGAAACAGGACACTAGTTTTCTAGATGAGTGCCTGCATGCAAATCTCACATGGGGGGAAATGAGGGGCTCTGGATTGTCTCAGTGCCACACAAGAAACACAATCTGTTAAAAAATATACTTATTCTTTTTTGTTCTGTGGATTTATCTTTATAAAAAGAATCCTAAAAACATGTAAACCTTGTGGCCTGGATTGAAAAGAATAAACTTGAAAAAAAAGAGAAAAGAATAAACTTGTATTTAACCTATTTTTCAACAATGATTTGGAAAGATCATTATAGTTTTGGCTCTCTCCGTAGCTTGCTGTGTGGCTTTCTGCTTGTTTTCTCCCTTTCTGGCCTCAATTATTTTAATCAGGAAATGATTCAGTCATGTAGGATAGCTGTTGAAGTCAGTAGGGTTTGGAAAGAGATTAGGTGGGCAGCACTTCACCTCCTACCCCATCTGTCTTGGACAATGGCAGTGTTGCAATTTTTTTGTCCCTTTTTATTGTCTATCTCTCCCTTTGGTGAAGCTGGAGCCATTATGACAAAATCCTCTCTGGTTGGTCCCCAGTTTACCTAAGAAAGACCTGTAGATTTCTTCTTGTTTCCAAGAACCTCTATTAAGTTATTTACTTATGAACCTATGAGCCATTATCTTGTCTTATTCAGTGGAGACTTGTCATCATTGATGGTAAAAACCAGAAAATAAGTGTGTCAGCTAATAAAAGGTATTTTCTTCCCCCACCCCCAAAAGCATCTTTGTAGATATGGCCTAATTCAGTATTTGAATATAATGGTCTGAAAATAACAGTTTAGACAAAAATAAATGAGATTGATGGAAATACATCATCAGTGCACAAAATCCAAGGCATCTGGTAGAATTCTATTATCCATTTTTCCACTTGTGGAGAAAGATTAGTTTCTGCTGCTTTCTCTGAGTGCAGTAGAGGGAAGGTTGTGGTTTTGGTTGAGAAAGCACTCTTATTATCCACCCCTATTTTTAGAATTTCTAGACATCTATCTTATTGACTTGAGTTTATAATTTAGGCCTGTAACCTTTAGAAAAAAATGAGCCTTCCCCTTGAAATTTCTCAAGCATGATTTCAGCCCACAGGAGAACTTTTTTTGAAAGTTTAGCAAAATATGCCTTATTAACAGAGTTTTAGATCTATTCAAAGATAAAAGAGTGTTATTTTATTCATTATAGCCTGTCACCCTCCCTAGATTTCTACTGTCTAAAATTGTGAGATCACTAATATCTATGGTATATACATAAAAGAGAGATAGAAGTTCTGGGGTCTACACACTTAACATTAATTCGACATATCGTACTTAGTATTTATTTTCTGTTCAGAGGTCACTTTTAGAATATATGGTGGGGGTTGGGGTACTCATGTGAGCTATTATAGAGATGGTTCTTTGGAACAAGCTAGAGTAGCCACAGTAGATACTGCTCACCCCAGAAAGTGGGATAACCCCTCTCTTTGCTGCTCTAGATGGTGCCTCATAAGGACTTGCTATGGTCTGAAAGTTTGTGTTTCCCTGAAGTATATATGCTGTGACAATTATCAAAGTATAGCGCTACATATTAAAAGGTGGGCGCTTTGGGAGGTGATTAGGTCAAAAGGGCTCTATCTTCATAAATGGGATGAGTGCACTTATAAAAGAGACCCTAGGGAGTTGTTTTTTCCTTCTACCATGTGAAGACCATTAGAAGGTGCCAACTATGGGGAATAGACCCTCACCTGACACCAAAGTTGCCTTGACCTTGGGCCCCCTGGTCTCCAGGACTGTGAGCAATATATTTCTGTTGTTAATTAATTACCCATTCTATGATATTTTGCTCCAGGAACCTGAATGGACTCCGATGGGGCTGAATGATACACTCTTCTGCAGGGGCTTGCCCTCTACCTTGAGATTTGTTATTTCCAGGAGATGCTTGAAAGGTATGCCTTCCTCCCCAGGGGTAGCCACAGCTAATGACTGACTGAAATGGGGTATAAAACCTGCTCCTATTGCCTCTAGGAGAGATAACTCCATAGTACCACTCGTTCTCCAGACCTTCTTGTGAGCTCAGCCTGATATTGGATTAAAGATGAGATTACATTTTTACTCAGCTTCACCTGCCCCCTCCCGCTTCTCTTACTCCATTATCACTGGTTTTCATCATCTGGTTACACTGAATCACTTGCATGAGTATCCCCATCTTTGGTTCTTCTTCTAGGGAACCTACTCTAAGACAGTAATATTTGTTTTGTTAACTAATATTGGCTTTGCTATTAGTGCAACACATATTCTTTGTTGTAAATAAGAAAATCTACATAGAATAAAAGGACAGAATAAGTAACTCTGGACTCCTGAAGTGACCATTGTTGACACTGGCAAAACCCTTGCATTCAGAAATCTTTATATAGTAACACTTACATCAATGACCCTGACTGGAAATATAGCTCCAGTATTTATGTGCTTCTTTAGTGCTTTCCCACATTGTCTCTTGCTTTGATCAGGTGTCTTATTTTTGTCAACTGTATCTGAGCAAGCATTATGCAAGAAGAAGCTTGACAAAAACTTGCATACCAAGGCTTGTATTGACTTTAATTCTGTATTCTTTTTTGTTGTGGTTGTTGCAGTTTGACCAGGGCTGGGTTTGAACCCACCACCCTCAGTGTATGGGGCTGGCGCCTTATCCACTGAGCCACAGGTGCCGCCCAAATTCTGTATTCTTGACACTCTGGCAGTTGGGGCCTGACCCTGGGAAGAATGCCCCTCCTGGGGCTAGCTAATTTCTAAGATAGCAAATGACTTCTCTGTGAGAGCACCTTTGATATACAAACAAACCAACCCAGAGCCCACACCCCCAATCATCTTCTTTACCTAACTGTCACATGGCAAGCCAATGTTCCCTCTGCCCTAAATCTCCCCAGGGCCAGGTACAACTAGGGACTACCTCTATCATTAATGCCCAGCCCTCTGAAGGAATTCAGATCCTCCAATCCTGAGCTTATTCAGCATGCTTGCCCTGCCTTGCATGCTGAATAAAACCCCTGTCAAGGCCCAGAGATATGCTTTCCCTTCCGTATGAGCTTCCTGGATGACAGTTATTTCCTTCTCTGTGTATTTTACCATATCTGATTAAAACAAATTTTGAGTACATTGTTAGAACAGAGCTTACTTTTTCAGAACACTTCTTCCTTAAAGCCAGTCACGATGTACAAAGAATTCCAGGTAATGCTGCTGAATAATGTATGAGACCTTGGAGCGGGAGAAGCCATAATGGAGGTTCTATGCCAGTTGAGCTCATAGCTGACTGCAGCTGCATAAGCAATCTCGGTTGTACGACAGTGAGACAGAGCTGCTCATCAGAGCCCAATCCTCAGAATTGTGAGAATTAATGTCATTGTTGTTTTAAGCCCCTAAGTGTTAGACTGGTTTGTTATGAGCGGAAGATCAATGAAAGAACATAGTAAGTAACTGATGGTGCTGGGTCTGCCTTCCGTCCAGTGTGTACCTCCCTCCCTGCTTTCCTACCACCTCAGAGAAGAAGAGCTGCTAATTGGATTGATACAATTTTATGGCATTCATTAATTCCCAGGGAGTTGACATTCATTGGCTCTCCTCATTCTGTGTGGTGAGATCAATAAGCCAAGTCAGGTTTGACTCTCTTCTCTCTCTCTCTCTGTAGGCGTGTCTAAGAAAAGGCCTGCTTTTGCCTGGTGGGGAGGGAGGCAGAGACTCTAACTGATAAGTCTTTATGGACATCATTGACCCAACAATAAACTGGCACTCTGTTTACTATCTGGATTTGTTCTTTATGTTCAACTTCTTTGGGAAAGCTGAAACAAATAGGAAAACTTGGCAGGGCAAAGGCTGGGCATTTTTAAGTTCCCTGCTCCCAAATGCTTAATACCATCAAAACCCAAATACATGTTTACCTTTTACACTTTGCTTTTACCAAAATAAAGTTGTAACTTTTATAACCTTTTTCACCAAAACAATTCTGCAACTTCTGTTAATAAAAAAAAAAAATCTTCATGGCAGGTGCAGTGGCTCATGCCTGTAATCCTAGCACTCTGGGAGCCTGAGGCAGGTGGATTACCTGGGCTCAGGATTTTAAGACCAGCCTGAACCAGAGCCTGAGCCAGAGCCAGATCTTGCCTCTACATGAAAAAAAAAAAAGCCCAGCATTGTGGCAGGTGCCAACTCAGCTACTCAGGAGGCTGAGGCAAGAGGATCGCTTGAGACTAAGAGTTTCCGTTTGTTGTGAGCTATGACACCATGGCCCTCTACCAAGGGCAACAAAGTGAGACTCTGTCTTCAAGAAAAAAAAATCTTCAATGTAATTTTCAACAGCAAGTGGCAAAATTATCAATGGTAATGCCAAATGCATTCCATAATATGAATATAGAGTTTAGCTGACATAATTAAAAACTCTGTGTTGTGTTTTTTTATTATTATGAACAATACTATGCTGAGGTCTTCTTAAAGGTAAGTGTTTGTGCACATCTTTAAATATTGTCTTAGAATATATTAATAGTGAGCGGTGCCTGTGGCTCAGTGAGTAGGGCACCAGCCCCATATACTGAAGGTGGAGGGTTCAAACCCTGCTCTGTCCACTCTGCAACAAAAAAATAGCCAGCATCATTGTGGGTCCCTGTAGTCCCAGCTACTAGGGAGGCCGAGGCAAGAAATCGCCTAAGCCCAAGAGCTGGAGGTTGCTGTAAGCTGTGACACTATAGCACTCTACTGTGGGTGACAAAGTGAGATTCTTTCTGTAAAAAAAAAAAAAAAAGAGAAAGAGAATATATTCATAGTAATGAAATTTTAGATCAAAGAGTATGTGAATTATTAAAGAATTTACTGTGTATTGCCAAGTTCCCATTGATTAGTAACTCCCTATTTCCTCCACTTCCTAGGATTTTGTTCTTTTAAATACTGTGTTGACACAAGGCATGATCAGGGTTTAATAGATGATTTTCTAACTGGAGAAGTATTAGACCAGGAAATATGCTTAAGCGAAGTGTTGATGTGGTCCTGTGCTCCTGCGGGCACAGGAGTATTCAGAACACCGGGAACACCATAATCCCTCTGCACCTGGAGCACGTGATTGAGTTCTTTGGGTCTAAACCTTTGGTGCCACCTCTTCAGTGGGGTTTGTAGTATATGCTTCGGATAGTAAAGCTCATTTTTTTTCTTCCAAGATTTCTCTATAGCAGGGGCTGATAAGCTGCCATGTTGATCACAATTTCCAAATTTCTTTTCTCTTTCTTTCCTCTTTTTAATCTCTCCCTCCTTAGCCTTTCAGGCAGCTCTATTTTCAGCCTTGCATCTGCAGAGTGAACCAGGATCTCCAGAGGTTAGCAGTCATGTTCTTTTTTACGTGAGCAAGCACTAATTGTACATTTCAATATTGTTCTCATGGGACATTTGCTTCTGATTTTAATCAGAAAGCTTTAAGTGATTATAACTACTATACAAAAGCAAATTTCATTCAGATTGCCCCTCAAATAAACATCATGGTATTGAAAGTGGTTATGCTTTAGATAAAAAGGACTGTCTTCTTCTCTCTCATTTCTTTGTGCATCCAAGAAATGGCAAAAGCAATACAGAAACCAACCTGCATTGAATTAGTTTTCTGATGGTATTGCCAAGGGACCTTTCCTGGGTAAGTGTGCTTAATGTTGGTGATGTGTATTTCAGACTCTGAGTACCTCCAGGACCTCGACATTGATGTTAGATGTTGATGATTTCCTGTGTTTCTCATGTACATAAAAATTTATTTAAGCCTTTGTTTTGAGCTCCTATTGAATTTCTGGTAATACATTTGTTATGTTCTTACTTTCAATACAATTTAGTCTTTAATGCATTCTTTTGCTTCTCCTTTTTAAGAATTTTAATTTTTCATTAAAGAGAAGTGTCTCCTACTTTAGCTTCGCCTCTCTGAAAAGCAGTCTACCCTTTGCCAAATGAATGTGAATTCTGGGGATTGTTAGGCAACATTCTTAAAAGCTCTTCTCAGCCAAATAGAAAGTTTCTCCTGGGGCCCGGTTTTATAGTTCTCTTCTCCACAGTTAGTATGAGCCTCTCAAAAACAAACTTTGGAACTTATTTTTTTACATCTCTGCTTGAGCAAAGAGTATGTTTTTTTGACTAGTCTTTTTTGGTGATATGGCTCAAACAATAATTTTTGAAGTCTTTGCTAGGCTGTCATGCAGTCTCTTATCTTTTGACTTCAAAAGGACTATATCTACTCGGTAAGTAGTTCAGAACAGTGCTCTTTCTCTCTTCAGAAAGAGTTCAGCTTTAATAGTCAAAAGGAAAAGTGTATGTCAGGAATGAGTTAAAGAATGGGGGAAGAGAAGTTCTCACCTACAACTTGGACTTTACCTAACAAACACAAACAATGTAACCTAATCATTTATACCCTCATATTAAATTCAAAATAATAAAAAAAGTGAAAAATCTATGTTTTTGTTCTTTGACTCAGATAAACTAATAGGAATGCATTGTTAACATCTGTTATTGCCAGTCTTTGGTGTTGCAAATTTGCTGTTAAAGCTTGCTTATGAAAATAAAGTAGAAGGCATAGAGGAGAAGGCCTCTACTTGCTGACTCTGGGGCAAGACAGTGCTCTCCTCTACAGGCAACTACCACTTTTGCATTGTCCCCCAAATTCCACATGTGCCAAGTAGATTTTATAGCTTTTCTAAATGATGTCATAGGAAGAATCATAATAGATACTAAAAATAAGCAAATTATCCCTAAAACAACTAAGCAAAGTACTTATAAAAAAAGCAACAACCATCCCTGTTTACCATTTTGAGTCATTACTATGTGTTAAGTCCTATATTTAATAAGACCATTACATTTAAATTCAGATGACACTAACTTCAAACTTCCTACACTTGATTCTTATGCTAATGTTATCACCATGTTCAGAACTTAGGATCATAGAATTTAACAACTGGAGGGTGACTTCTCTACCCACTTCATGTTATAAGTGTGATATATGATACTTAGTTGGGTTCTAGTGAGAGCTCTCTTCCAATTATAGACTGTTGACTTCTAGTTGTATTCTCATATTGCAGAAAAAGAGAGGGCTAGCTCACTGGTCTCTCTCTCTCTCTCTCTTTTTTTTTTTTTCCAGTTTGGCTGGTGTGGGGTTCGAACCTGCTACCATTGGTATATGAGGCCAGCGCCCTACTCACTGAACCACAGACCAACCTCACTGGTCTCTTATAAGGACACTCTTATAAGGCACTAAACCCTTTCATGAGGGCACCACCTTCATAACCTAATTATCTCCTAATACCATCACATTGGCAATTAGATTTCTCTATTATGGGATGAATGTTGTGGGGACACAAACATTTATCCCATAATAGAGATACTCTCACAACATGGTAGTTTGATTCTTTCACCCAGCAGGAGACTATGTCTCCAGTCTGCTGTGTGTTAGGTGACATAATTGTGGGAGTGTTATCTCATTATCATCTTTGCCATATTCTTCTGGCCAGAAGCAAGTCACAGTTTCCACTTGCACTCAGAGGGGATTTATATAAGGGCATAACTCATGTGGAGTCATGTTAGAATCCTGCTTTCCCTAGGAGAGAAAGTTCAGAAAGGATGGATGTAGAAGCTGAAAGTGACAGAATTTCCATGCACGTGTGGAGTTAGGAATTACCCAGTGTCATGAGTCTCTGCCTTGGCTGCACAGTAGCATCACCTGAGAAATTTTAAGCAAATAGCCCCATCCTTGGAGAATTATATTTTTAAAATTTTCTCCAACTGACTCAATATATTCAGGCTTGGGTGACACTGGTGTAGTCCAACTATTAATACTTTATTTCATAGGTGAGGAAGTTGAAGTCCAGGTAGGTTATATCCTCTTTAAGAACATGCATCCAGTTGGTTGTAGAGGTAGGATGAGACCCAAGGGTATTGGCTAAGATCAAGCATTCCTCGCACTGGACAAGCATGTGTTACCTGGAGAAGGATGTACAGTTTGTCATGTGAATAATTTAAAATGCCAGAGTAATTTCTCTCTGTTGCTGTATAGTCAACTTCATAGTACCAATGTAAGTTTCACAGATTGTTTGCTGTCATGAGTTCATGAGGGAAAACAAAATATTTACCTATTTTTGAAGAGTCAGTGTAAAAATAATTCTTGCTCTTTGGGGGAAGGGTATTTTTCATTGTGGCTTAAACCATACTTTATCCCATGCTTATGTAGGATGCTATTCCTTTTCTCTTGTGGATGAAATGAGAACGTGAACTGTGTCTTTTTAGAAAGATGGTTGACCTCTTGGTAAAAACATCATAAATCTGAAAGGGCAAACCATACCACCTAATGGGCTGATGAGTCCTGATCTATTGGTCAGTGAATTAAGGACTGTTCCTGGTTTGGCCATGCCTTTTTATTTTTATTTATATATATTTTATTTTATTTTATTATTATCATTTTTGAGACAGAGTCTTAAGCTCTCATCCTGGGTAGAATGCTGTGGCATCATAGTTCACAGCAACTTCCACTGTTGGGCTCAAGTCATCCTCTTGCCTCAGTTTTTCTATTTTTAGTAGAGACAGGATCTCATTAAGTCTGGTCTAGAACTCGTGAGCTCAAGCAATCCATCTGCCTTGGCCTCCCAGAGTGCTAGGATTATAGGCAGAAGCCACTGTGCCCAGCTAGCCATGCTTTCTTAAAATGAGTTCTTTGTATCCTCCATCAATCCCAAACAATAAAAAAAAAATACATACTATTTCGTCTTTACCATTTCTGATTGATGAAATTAGAGACTTTACTCTTTTTTTCCTGATTAGAGTAGCCAAAGGTTTATCTATTTTATTGACCTTTTCAAAGAACCAACTTTTTGATTTATTGATCTGTTGTATAATTCTTTTGTTTTCAATTTCATTTAATTCTGC
>CAUYON010015920.1:0-18930 GCA_963573935.1 Arctocebus calabarensis | reverse complement strand
AATGTTTGCAAATCATTTATCTGTTAAGGGTCTTTTATCTAGAATATATAGATAATCATTGTACATCAAATAATAATCAGATACATAACCCAATTTATAAATGGTCAAGGAATTTGAACAGATATTTCTCTATGGAAGATTCATAAACAGCAGATAAGCATGTGAAAAGATCCTCACCTCAGCCATAAAATGAAAATTATTAGTAAGAGTAAGGTACCACTTCATACCTACCACCATGGCTATAATAAAAAATGGATAATATTGAGCATTGATGATGATGTGGAAAATTGGGGGAACCCTTATATACTGCTGGTGGTAATGCAAACTTATTTAACCACTTTTAAAAACAATCTGTTAGTTCTTCAAGGGGTTAAACACAAAGTTACTATAAGATTTAGCCATTCTATTTCTAAGGTGTGTATTCAAGAGAAATGAAAACCTATGTTCACATAAAAACTTACAGATGTTCACAGTAGCATTAGTTGTGATCACTAAAAAGTGGAGTTGACATAAATGGCCATCAATTTATGAATGGATAAATAACATGTTATATCAATATAATTAATATTATTTAGTCATAAAAATAAATGGCTAAGTGCAGTTGTCTCTTGGCATCTGCAAGTTTCAGAACTTCCTTCAAATACGAAAATCTGTATATAACTATACATTCTCTCCCAGGCAATTAAAATTATCTCTAGATTACTTAAAAAATCTAATACACAATGTGTTATATAAATATTGTATAAATAGTTCTTAAATGGCATTGTTTATGGGATAATGACAAAATAAATCAGCACAGATGCAATTCTCAAAAATATTTTTGATCCACGTTGGTTAAATCTACGGATGTGGAACCTACAGATACAGAGCGAGAGCTGGCTATATTGTGTAAAGGTATGATATCAGCTTAAAACTCAAACAGATTTGGGTAAGTCAGTACCACCCCACTTTGTAATTAAATATCAGTTCAGAACAAATTTTTTCATCTGTAAATGAAAATAATAACAGCATTTACCTCACATAACTGAAGCATGGATGAACCTTGTAAGCCGTGTGCTAAGTGGAAGAGGTTATTCACAGACAAGTACATATTGTATGATTCCATTTATATTAGATATAAATATGAAATATCTAGAATTTCTAAATCTGTAGATACAGAGAGCAGGCAAATGGTTTACTAGGGCAAGAACTTGGGGGCTGATGGGAAATGACTACTCAGGAATATGGGGTTTCATTTGGGGAAGGTGAAAATGTTCTAAAATTTATTGTGATAATTGGTATAGTTTTGTAAATATACTAAGAAACATCATAATGTACAGTTTACGTCCACCCAAATGCTTATATAGTATTTGAAGTATTTTAATGAAGTCAATTTAATAAAGATAAACAAGACACCTAGAATATTCATTCATTGGAGACTTCTCCGATAGAAATATCCAAAACTTCGCATCACTACATCTTAAAAACTCTGGACCATTTAAAAGATATGAAAAAAATTAAACGTAAGTGGTACATGATAGCCAAAACCTGTATACTCGTTGACAATATTTTTGAAATGTCACCCTGTTTTTGCACTTCCTACCTCAGATCTTTGCATATAACATATATTATGGTTGTTTGCTTTGGGATGTATGCTTATATTTTATATATTAAAATGAATACATATATATGAATAGGTACCTATGAAGCTCTTTCTGTTCCCTATGTCTCCGTATTATTCTTCCATAGTTCCAGAGGAACTAGAATCTGTTCCAGAGATTACCATGCTAATTAAGATGTCATTTCTTAGCCATGTTTTTATTATTCTTCTATATATTTTAGGGCAATAAATATGTCATATTTGGTTGGGATCACACTATACATAGCTTTTGTGGCTTTGTTTGTTTCACCCATTCACTGTATTTCTATGATTTAGCCAGATTGATAGGTTAAATCTGGTTCATTCATTTTAAGTCCCTTAAAGTATTGTATTATACTCTTAGGAGGTTGTATTGCTTATAGGAAGAATGCAGTAATTTCATCTTTGTGCAGATATTATATATAGAATGCTTATGTACAGGATACAGATATCACTGCATATGTGACGTGAATCCTGCAAGGCATATACCAGGAAGTGGAATTGCTGGATTGGAGGAGGATTTTCAGTTTTATTGGCAATGTCAAGTTAGTCTCCAAGATCACTTTTTTTTAACCAATTAACTCTTTCAACAAGAGCATGTAGGATTCCGCCTTGTCCTTTCCGACAACTGATACTGTCAGCCTTTCTCTTCCCTCCCCTCTTTGCTTCATAAATCCTTAAATTAACACGAACAATTTAAGTTAAATTTCTTTGCTTCCTGTGAGGCTGAGCATCTTTTCCAGTGTTTATTGCCCAGCCAGGCTTATTCTTCCACATTCTGCCTGTTCATGTGCTTTGTGTGTGATTTTTGCAGTTAGGATGTTTCCTTGTGTTTTACTGATTTGTAAGGGATTTTTATTTACTCTATATATTACTAACTCCCCAGTTTATGGCTTGTCTTTTGACTTACTTTTTCGTATATATCCCTCTTTATTTTTATATGTTTATATTGCTTTTAAGGTCAGGCAAACTATATGTCTTTACCGCAGTCTCACTATACATTCATATTTAGATTGGACTTGTTTTTATTTTTTCTGCTTAGGACTGAATATCCTTCCTTAGAAAAGCATAACATTTCATGCTTTACTTCTGAAATTATTGTTAGTTGTATGTTGAACCTTTGCATTTTCCTTTTTCTATCTTTCCTATCCTTCTCCCTTTCTTTGCATGTATTTGGCGTATCTTCACCTCTCCACAATCTAATCTACAGATTCCTCAAATGTATTTTTCACTTCCCTATTGTTCTCTTCAGCTGTATCTAATTTTCTGCTTAACTCCTGAATTTCTGATAGTGTTAGTAGTTAAAGAAGTACTTCCTAGAGCAAGACAGACTGGGTGCAGATGCTGGTTTTAATGCTTAAGAGCTGTGTGATCTTGAGCTTATTATTTAAACTCTATGCACCCCAGTCGCATGTCTATAATTGAAATAATGATCTTATCCACCTCAAAGGGTTGTCACAAAGATTAAAACTATGAGAAGAGCTAATAAATATAAAATACTACAATGTCCAGAGTTTAATAACCACTTTGCCTTTGTTCTTTTTTATTTGTCAAAGTAAGTTTTCTATTACTTTATAAATAGCCATGCAGCTTTCTTTTTCTTTTGTTGTTTAAATTACCTTAAACATAATATGAAACTGATTGTTTCTCTCTCATTTCTGGTTCTGGTGTTTCAGAGCTGTCTTGGTCTCAAGCCCGAACCATGCGTGGGTTTGTGATGGTGCACTCAGTGTTTTTTTTCATGGTCTATTCACTCCAGTGGGGGTTGTCTGTCCACTTCTTTCTTTGTTTGCTGTGGGAGTCCCGCTCATGTGCCCTGGGTTATATCTATTCCCTAAGGACATATTGTGCGTTTGTTTTTTGGAAGCCTCTGGTATTTCCAAAGTTCTTAGATAAGAGATTTTAGCACCATTTGATTTCAGATGCTACATCTACATGTGACATACGTTTTTAAAGATGTGATTTCTCAGTTACATTTACTCAAAGTCCAGGGCCAACAGTGTGTCTATTTCCTTGGGTTGGCAACTGGTTTTCCGCCTTCCTTCAGTATTCTCCCACTGTCTGGACAGACTTCTGAGAATCACAGCTCCATGCAGGGCTCTCTGGCTGGTTTCCTTTTTTGGGTGGACCATGGCCATGTCTGTTTCTTTGTGCATATTTAGACTTTTGTCTTCCAACTCCACAGTCCACATCTGTGTTGAATGACCTCCTAGTTCCTGCAGTGTTTGCTCAACAGTGTGCCCTGGTTTTGAGTTTCCTTTTGTTTTGTTTGCCTGGTGCTAGGGAATTCTTTATTTTCTCCTTTGAAATCAGGTATAGATTTAATTATTTTTGTCATACTTTATTATATTTCATATGACACTTCTGTGTATTTGCAGAAGGTGGAAGTAAGTCTGTATTACCTGAGCGTATCAGAGTGCTGAGCCAGAGGCCTCCTAGCCTTTCTTTGTTTTTTAGTTTATTGAAGTTCAACAGACATTGGAGTATTCATACTGCTGGGCCTACAGCCTGCAACTCATAGCATTGCTCCCTAAGGTTCAGAAGGATAAGAAAAGGAGCAGAACATTTATTTGCCAGGCCCAGTGCAAGATGCTCAACTTACATTTTCAATGTATTATTATCATTCCCACCAAATAGATGGTGAAACTAAAGCCCATAAAGAGTTAGCCTGACTTTATAGTCTGTGTCTTTAAAGCACAAATGAATGACCTCACTAACTCAAGAAAGATTTGACTCTCTGACTAAACAGGCAAAGTTTGTGCTCATGTTGAAATGTATATTCTTTTCCAAAGTCAGAACTCCATTCTTATTTGTGCTTAGACGGTGCAATTAGGCTTTACTCACTAGTGTCCTGCATGATACAACTTAATATGTGCTTTGAAATAACGTTCATTTACTCTTTCATTTGGTTCTTTTTTTTTTTTTTTTGAGACAGAGTCTCAAGCTGTCACCCTGGGTAGAGTGCTGTGGCATCACAGCTCACAGCAACCTCCAACTCCTGGGCTCAAGCGAGTCTCCTGCCTCCGCCTCCCAAGTAGCTGGGACCACAGGCGCCCGCCACAACACCAGGCCATTTTTGTAGACATCATTGTTGTTTGGCAGGCCAGGGCTGGATTCGAACCCGCCAGCTCAGGTGTACATGGCTGGCGCCTTAGCCCGTTGAGCCACAGGTGCCGAGCCTTTCATTTGGTTCTTGAGCGCCTCTTGGAAGCTAGCAGGTGGCTGGAGGCATGTACAGCTTTGCCATGGCCTAGGCAAGAGAGATGCTCACCCTGGAACCCCAGTCTGGCCTCCAGTGGTTGTGACTCTTTTTGTCAAAGGAGGAATATATAGATGTGGGGGATACAATAGCGTGGAGCCTGTGACCCTCTCCTTCTTAAAGTGCTACAGGTACTGAGATCACCAAGCCGCTCTGACCTGACCTGCACAGCCTCTTCCCCAAGGCTGTCCAACCAAGACCAATCATGTGTACCTCTAGATTCAAAGGGGGTTATTTTCAGGGGTTCAGGGCACAGACTCGATCTGTGGCCTGGGGCTCTGTGCATGCACACACAGATTCCTCCCACCAAAGGATGGATCCAAGGGCGAACCAGGCATCAAAACAGTCCTCCTAGAACTCTGTGTTTCAGTGAAGAACCCCAAGGAATTCAATAATTCTAAACCTGAACCTGGTCTTGTCAGTCACTATGCAAGAATACTTATCAAGGTAAGAATGTAAGATATATTTTAATTAACAACCTGATGGCTTGATTTATAGCCTCAAAATCTTTAGGCTTGGCAGCTTGGCCTCCATTTGACTTTTGCCCTGGGCCCTGCAGATGTTAGGAGTGCACAGAATTCAGTTCTTCTATCAGAAACAGATTCTTAAAGACAGCATTAGAATAAAATGTAAGTGTCGTCCGGAAACATGCTCAGCATGTTATGGCAGCATTGGGGATGGGACACTCATTTGCCCGTGGCTTCCATGTTAAAACAGGTTTGCCTGGAGGCATGAGGGAATTGAGAGGACATAAACAACTGCACAACACATGTAGCCCAGTGGAGGGATGGGGTTTCAGGTAAAAAGAAAAAAAAGAGAGAGAAACACGCCAGAATTTGAAGATGAGGCGTGAGTGATTGGTTTCAGCTGATGGCCTGGGCTGCTGTGTGTAGTAACTGCTTTGTCTTGTGAGTGCAGGGAGGCCCTGCAGACTTGTGGCTGTGAAAGTGGCAGGAAGCAAAGGTCTTTCCAGATGGGAGGACCGGAGATTGAGATGGGAAGTTATTAGTGTGAACTCAGCAGAAGACCATGAAGCCCTAACTGGGCAGCAGTCCTGCAGGAGAGATGGGGGAGTTGAGAAGTATTTAGGAGGGGACATGGGCATCGTGAATGTGTGCTCTCATGGGGCTGACAACTGCACACACCCTCACAAGTGGTCACTTTCAGGCTACGTCTAAGTTAAAAAAGTAGAATTGGCCTCAGCCCCAAAGAGCATGGAATGCCCTCAAGTCATCTGAATTGATCGGATCAGCATCCCCATGGTTGGTGCTAATCCACCTTCTCTCACAAAAGATGTTGAAGAATCTACAAAGGCATCAGACACATTTTCTTTGGCCTTAGAGACCCGGGGATGGAACCAGAGGCCTGGAGAGGTTCCTGGTCTGGGACATCTTTCAGGATCTGGGGAGGAAGCTATGTAAATAACTTTTTTTGGTACTATTTGCACACGCAGGACTGTGAGTTGGGAGTAGAGTACTTATAAGTTCTTTGGGTAGGTTCTGGCCTTGAGAATGGCACAATGACATGTCCCTCTCTGTCATTCTGGTTTAGGGCAATTGGGGTCTGGGTGCCTTCACCGGGTCTGGGGTGAAGGGTGCTGATTCAGGGCAGGCAGAGCCAACTGCACCCAGTCCCCATCAGTCCCCTGGAGCCAAACCCAGAGCTGCCTGAGCATCTGCTGGGGGCAGGATGGGGGGTGATGGACCAGGAATGTCCCTGGACCCCAGTCAGTAGTCCCTGGGCAGCACAGCCAGTGCTGGAGGCCCTTATCGCCCTGATCGGAATGCACACTGCCTGCCTCATGTAAATGGCACTTTATCCGGCTGGAAATGTGAATCCTGTCAGGAGCACTGGGCTCCGTCACGCTTATCAGAAATACATTATCAGGTGGGGATTAGACAGAAGCTGGGGCTACTGTGCTGCCCATGCCCGGCGAATAATGAATAATGAAAATTCCATGGACTCGAGACAAACACAATTGACAGGCGGGGGGTGCGGCAGCCACCCTGTCACTCAGCTGGATGTGACATGTGGCACTGCGGGAAGGCTTTTCACTTCAGTCCCCAGGGCCGCCTGCGCTGCTGGGTGCTGCCACGCTCCCCGGCACCCTCTGCTCTCTGCGCCCTGGCCTGCCTTTCTTCCAGACTCCCTCGGCCAGGGAACACATACTTGTTTAGCAAGGAACCTGAACCTGTGAGAACAGTGCAGCGGACGGAAGGGAAGGGGAAGGGCGAGTTCAACAAACACCCATTTTCTTGGAAAGGGGAAGACGGGGAGGTGGGCATCTGGTCTACCCAATGCCCTCAGCCAGACTGGGGATGACTAAAAACCTTAACTGCTTGAGACTTTAAATTTGTCCCTTTCTCTCAGGATCCAGTTGACTTTGAAAGAGATGGTGAAAGTTCTCCGTATAATGAAGTGTTTACCATGAAAACAGATCAAAGTTTATTTTACTTCTCTGCATTTCCTACTCTCTCACCAGTGGTTTCCTTTTTTTTTTTTTTTGGCAGTAGAGAGTAAGGAGGTGGAATCAGTAGTTTTAACACAGATCACAGGTAAGCAGTTGTCATCTCTCCACAAAACAATGCCGTGCTTTTTAATATTGTCCAGTGGAATACCAACAGTTGCAAGGCCCCATTTTAAAGAAAAACGAAAAAAAGATAAGCAAAGAAATAAAGAGGCTTTCTGCTATCTCGGTTTTATAACCAAGTGTTGCAAAATGGTGCAGAGGGAGGCAGGATTCTCTTATGGAGAGATGTTGGGACTCAGATTCAAGGTCTGGCTTTTATTCAGCCCTCTTTCGCCGATTTGTTTATTTCACGGCATGAGTATCCGTGATGTGATAGCTCTTGTAGTAATCGCTGGCAGGTAGCAATGAGGGTGCCTGTCATCTTCCCTCAGAAGGCTCAGGGGGGGCATCTCAATCAAAACTGCAACCCGGGCACCAGGTCTCATAATGAAGGAGAAACAAGTGTCTGACTCGGATGAGCAACCCCAAAGAAGCATGGCGCCCGTCTTCCCGAGCTGCATAGGTGTAACCTTGGACATGGCCGCCTACCTGAACCCCCACTTTTCCTGGCTGCAATATGGCTTTGATGTCAGCAGCTCTGTGGACCACAGAGTCCCAGAGGAAGTACAGTCTGTGGAGCTTTGCAATAGCCCACAGCCAATCCAGCAAAAGGATGGACTTTGAAAATTGTAACAAACCAGGTAGACATAAGGAGATACTAAGGATATTAACTATTGCTGCTGCTGCTGTTACTATTCCAGAAGCACAAGTATAGGGCTTTCACGAGGTCCTCACAGCAGAGCCAAAATCTACATCTCTTTCCTTCTTGACTCTGTTGGGATTTCTATGCCAGATGGCATTGCTCTCACACTTTCAGTATAACCAAAGCATTGGAAGTTTGTTGCACCTGTCCGGAATCCAGGAAGGGCCCCTGCGAGCAGAACAGAGATGTGTGTATGTGCACCTCCGAAAGAAGGGTACAAGTGGGCCTTTTCTAGCACCTGCTAGAAATTAGGCCTTTTCTTTAGAGGTCCCCACATTCATCTACTTCATGAAAGACACTTGTTGTCTTGTGTGACCAAGACAATTGCCACTTCACTGCTTAATCACTGCAAACATCTCAGGGATTGTATAGGAACCAGTAGGAGCACCAGTGTGTTACTCCATGGTATTTCGGTTGACCGTTTTTATTGATATATAAATAGTAATTGCACTTATTAATGGTGGCATGTTACCAATCTTGATGCATGCATACGACAGTGTGCAGGGACCAAATTAGAGTATTTAGGATGTCCACCATTTGAAACATCTATCACTTCTTTGTGTTAGGAACATTTCAACTCTTCCAGCTACCATATTTTGCTGTGTAAAAAGTGCTCCTATGTATAATGTGCATCCAGGTTTGGGCCCAAACTTTCAGGAAAACACCCCTCAAGAAAGTGGCCAGCTCTTGGCTGGGAGAGACACATCTGACGGGGAGAGGGCTGATGCTTCCCTGGCTAACGCACAGATCTCACAGCTGTTCACTCCATGAAGGCTGCTCCTAGTATTTTGAGAAATCTCCATAGCTTTTTACATTTATGATGAAGATTGAGCTCTGTGGTCTTATTCCTTGCAGGTGGTCTAAGATCCCTTACAAGGTCATCAGCGGTAATGCTCCAGAAGCAACTACTGTGGTCCAATGAAGTTGCATAAAGCACTATTTAGGTGGGAACTTTGGGAATTCTTTCCCCACTGTGGACAAAACATCAACCATGTAAGCACTCAGCCAGAGGAGCAGGTGAATGCTGATTTGGTTAATTACAGATTGGTTGCAACAAAGAGTTTTTTCCTTGAACAGTATAGAAAATGATTTTGTTTCTTTTGTACATCTTGTTTCACTCCCTCCTGAATTGAAAATTGGAAGTTTTTTTTTTCCTCTCTAATTATTCTCTCCCATGGGAAATACTGTTCTTTCTGTTTTATTCTTTTCTGTTTTTAGATGTGTTACCCAGGCTAGACTTCCGTAGCTATTCACAGGTGTGATCCCACTACTGATCAGCAGGAGTTTTGACCTGCTCCATTGTTCTTTCTGTTCTATTATCTAAGTGGAACCTCTAGGTTCAAGCTTAGTTGCCCTCTTCCTCTTGGTTCGTTTATCCAGAAATAGCTCATGTCTATCCCTTTTCCTAGGCCTTCTACTGACATCAATATCAAATTACATCTTAGCTTTTGTTTAAACCAGTGGTTGTCACCCTTCCTAATGCAACGAAAATAATTTTATGGTTGAGGGTGACCACAACATGAGGAACTATATTAAAGGGTTGCAGCCATTAGGAAGGTTGAGAACTACTGGTCTAAACCAACTCAACTGATTCTCTTGGAGATTTTGCCTCTTCTCACTTTCAGCAGTCTAGGCATCCATTGCCTTTCTTATCTGCTTACATTCCAGTACATTGGCCATCTGTCTTTCAGCCTCTGTTTCCCTATTACTGTTCTGCTAAGATATTCAATTCCTACTGCACCTGTTTCGTTAGATGTTGCCTGGACAAGAGATGAGGAAGACAAACTTGGCCCCTGACTTTCCAGAGCCAGATAGGAAATAAATAATTACACAAATACATTAGACATTATGTTGAGTATTTTCAAAGAAAAAACAACATAAACAGGAAAAGAGAAAAATCTAATTTAGATTTAGATCTAATTTAAATGTAATTTAATTTAGAAGTCAGAGAAAGCTTCTCCAAAGTGATAAGACTGAGGCTGAGGAAATGGCATGTCCACAGCACAGGGAGATCTTGGCCAGAGAAACATATTTGGCACTTTAGGGCAACAAGATCAAATTAGGCAGTTTCCCTAAAATGAGAGTATAATGAGAAGGGAAGAGGGCTCCAGGTTGAGTTATAAAGGACACAGGCACGTGACACATTTACATAAATGAATAAAGCTGCCATGGCTGGCTCACAGTATATAGAGGAGGAAAAGTCTGGAGGTAAAGCTATAGAAGAAAGCTAAGTCCAGGTCGAATTTCCCAGTAAAGACAGTTGCCCAGGCCTGGAAGGCTATGGGAAGCCATGGTGGGTCTAACTGCAGGGAGTGATATGTTCAAGGGCATGTTAGAGGCGGGATGTAACATAGACTCTGTCGGGCGGCCTGCATCTGAATGTCCGCTCTATGTACCAGCTGTCTCCACTAAACAAGTCCCTCACACTCTCTGTGACTTTATTCCATCTCAAAAAGGCAAGATGATAACTCTTGAAAAGTGGCTGTTCCATACGTTAATAGATACATAGTTCTTAAAGTGCCTGGGCTATACAAGGTGGTCAGTAACTGTTAGATGATTGTGATGATGCTGATGGTGATGACAGTGGCATTTCAAAGCGATCCCAGCATCTGCTGTGTGGAGGTGACATTGCAAGGACAGGTGTATTGGGGAGAAGACAAGTGAAGAGGCAAATTAACGGGTGATCTTTCACTAGTCGAGGAGACAGATGGTGATGTACTCCATCTGGGGAGCAGCAGTGGGGATGGGGAAGGAGGAGCAGACTAGAAACATCTGGGAAGCAGAATAAATAGAGCTGGTGATAGACTGGTTGTGGGGGTGATGGTGGAGGAGGATTTGGAGTGACTCCCCTAATGGTATGATTAACTGAGAAGTACCCTTTCTTGGTGGAAACGATAGATTTTTCTGGGAGAAGAGTAAGACTTCAGTTTTGGACCTATGATGTCAGTGATGACTTTGAAATCATCAAGTGGGGATGTGAGGGAGACTGTTGAAAGTATAGCTCAGGAACACAAAGAGTTCTGGTCCAGAGAAATATATTTGGTACTTTTTAGCAACAAGATCGAATTCAGTACTTTCCCTAAAATAAGATGATAATCAGAAGGGAAGCGGGCCGGAGGTTGAGTTCTAAAGAACTTTTGAATGTAGAAGTCTGCCAAAGAGAAGGATCTTCTCTGGTCAGCTGTAAATAGGCACATAAAATATTCCCAGGACTATATAAAGCTTGTATAATGCTTGTGATATTCCGAGTACTCTTTCTTAACATCAGCTGAGCTTATTCTTACAATGTTTCTGCTGGACAGGCCAGCAAGGGATTATTACCCCATCCTATAGATGTGAAAGCTGAGCAAAACCGTGTCCTTAGTAAAGACTGAATTAGTTATTTGTAGAAAGTATTCATCATTTGCTTTTGTTTACAACAAAAATTACTGATTTATAAAATTCTGTAGTTTGTATTTACTTATTAACTAGGTACTTTTTTGCTTCAAATAAAAGAAATTTAGACTCAGAGATGTTATTCAGAGTCATACATCAAGTTGCACAATTAGAATTTTTCTAATATGCATGTTGAATTTGGGGCGTGAACTGTTTATAGCACAGTGGAGGCTAGAGTACATATATGCTGTTACGAGGGGATATTCAAGGTTTCAGTCCAAATCACTGGTTCTCAAAGTCTGTTCCTCACATTGGCACTATCAGCATTACTTGAGACTTTGTTGGAAATGTCAGTTTCTAGGCCTGACCCTGTGCCTACAGATTGAGAAGCTGTGGGGAGTGGGCCCGTCTGCATTTAGCAAGCCTTCTGAGGCACTCTGATGCTCACTGACATTGGAGACATGACTGGTTTGGATTAAAAATTTATGCTCTATGTTTTATACTTCTTCTCATTTTAAAGACTCAACCCCACCACCCAGACCCTTTCATGCACACCCCGAGGACCACAGACCTTAAAATGCTTTAAGGTTTGGGCTGCGCCTGTGGCTCAAAGGATTAGGGTGCTGGCCCCATATGCCGGAGGTGGAGGGTTCAAATGCAGCCCCAGTCAAAAAAATAAAAAAATGCTTTTAAGTTTATCTGCGTAACTCCAGGTGGGAAGGAGTCACTTCGAAAGATTGATAAAGAAGCAATATTTATAAGTAAAGATTGGAATAGATCCAGCTCAGGAGACATGGCTTGAGTATCTACATCTGGTGACTAGATTAAAACGCACCTGCATTATATAATCTTAGCCCACAATTTACAGCAAACTAAATTTGTGTTGTAATAATCGTCTGCTCCATCATATGTGATCTCAAAGTCCTTCTAAAATATTAATATTCCTGAGAGGCATGAAGGTAATCGTTATTACCTTTACCTGCCAGGTGGGTAAGGAAAGGAAAAGGGAAACACACTTGGAAATACCAGATCTCAGAAAACTGCTCATTTTCTTTAGAAGTGACAGTGAAATCACTTAGTTCCTATGAGTCATCCAAAATACATCTCTGGCATTAAGAACACTCCCCTATTTCTTTTCATTGTAGCTGTTACCTTAGATTTGTACTATTGTGTGCAATTTTAAGTTAATTATTAGACTCTAAAGCCTAATTTTGGTTAGCACTTTAATTACGAAGTCATTTTAGCTTTTAGATGAGTTACAGCTAAAGTTAATGAACAGTATTTACTTTCATTAATGACAATTTTCATTACTCTTCCCTTCCACAATCACCAAAAGGTGAAAGCTTTCAAAGCTAGAAAAGTCTAACAAAGAGACAATTTTACAATCCCCACTGGTCCGTAAGGAGAGCAAATGGAGATGGAATTTGACGAATCGGGAGGCAGCGGTGGTGGGGTAAAGAGGACCTTCTGTAGGTTTCTTTGTGTGTGTCTTCTTTGCTGTCCACGGGAGCAGACTCCCACTCTCACCCATGTTTGTAAATGTGGAAATCTGAGCACAGAACCCCTTATCTGTACAACTTCAAACTTCCTGTATAAATTATTCTTTTAAATGTAAACTGATCAACTCAGTGCTTTGAGTATACGATCACCTGGCTATTTGGAAAATTTAGATCTGAGGTCTCCATCCCTCGGAAGGGATCTATGAATCTAAGGAGATTTTTCACCAGATCAGCATCATCTATGGACCCTTTTTTACAAGATGCTCCTGCCTCCTTCAGGCTCCCCAGGAGAAGCCCAAATTCTGGAGGCCTGGGGAAGGGTTTAGGCATGTTCGGGCTGCGTAGAGGTGTGTGGTGTGAATAGGATGTTGGCTTAACCTTTCCTTTTGATACACTTTTTAAAATATTTTATTTTCTGTAGTTTGGGTTGCCTTTATGCTATATTTGCTAGGGGACAGTGCCTCCTCCCTGGTTTTTGTTGTTGCTGTCTGTTACTTCTAAATGAGAGACAGGCAGATTATTTTACAGATACATTTCTGTAACATTTCTTTTCTCTATGCTGCTTCTCTCATTTCAAGCCACTATAAGACTCATTAATTTGGACGATGTCCATATGGGTTTTATGCTTGGATGCAGGAGCAGTCTACTATCAAAGAAGGCCTCATCTGCTGCTTACTAGCTGATGAAACTGAGGAAGTTGGTTGAACACTCAGAACCCTATGTATTAAATAGAGCTAGTGACAGCCCCGTCTCCGAAAACTGATCTGAGAAGTAAGTGCTCTGATTGTGTAGTGAGTTCATTGTTGGGGTGCCCACCCTTAGGACATCATTATTATTATTTGTGAAAATGCAGTGTGGATACAGCTTTAGTTTCTTTAGGTACAATATAAGTAGAAATTGGTTTTATGCCAATAAATTACATACGCATTGTGTCATGGATAGTGTATCACCTACTTAAACTTAAAAAGATAAATCACTGTGGAAATAAACACAGGCCAACCATGTGAGAACAAGCAGTGACTGTGTACTTATAGCTTGTTGTGGCAAGGGGGTCACCATTGCCACTTGTGTTTTGGCTGAGATTCAAAGTCAGGAAGAAAAGTGGAAAAGCTTTGTGGTGGATTGAAAGACGTCCTCATGTGTGCCCTGTTGGAAGTGGTGTCATGAGGAAGATGAGGTGAGCTAACAAGAAGAGGGTCTAGTTAGGGCACATATTTGATTTTTTCTGATTAGTCTTAAGTTAGGGGTGGGTGCAAAAATTGGGGAAGGTATCAGTTAATCAGCTAATCAAGCTAATCAAGTCCTGGTTGTTTGGGGCTGATTTTTGCAAAGGTTATCATTTGGCTTCTTGGATTGTTGGTAGAGATAGAGGTCTGACCTCCCACAAGTTAGACTTACAGCATTCCAGCTTCTTGGGCTGGTTACTGTAAATAAAAGCTCGGCTTCCCAGGCAGATTGCTGCAGATGGTAGAGCAGAGATGTATTTTTATTTATGATCTATTTATTGTCCATTCAGTATATTTAATCTCTCACACTGGTAATTATTATTGTGCAAGTGATTTTTGCTAATCAGGCCTATCTGAATGTTAAATCAGGGTGGCTAAAACATGTGCTTAGACACTCTGTAAGATAAAAATATCTATCTAAAAGTAATAAAGTTGCATTGATTTTTTAAAAATATTCTCCAAGTAGTTGCTAAATGAATAAAGTTATTTCAAATCAAATTGATTTCAGATCTTATTTTAATGCATGGCGTTTTACTCCCGTGGGGTTTGTTGTAAGGTTGTACCCAGTTTCACTTAGATTTTTAATACATTTTGCTAATAATTCTATGCTTTTAGAGCAAGGGGAGGGTGGTGAATCACATCAATTAAAGGAATGTATTATTAGGACATGATCTATTAATGTCTTTGGGGAGTATTGCACATTTATTTTTTTCTCCCCAGATTTTTTGCCTGTGATGTAATTGTATGACTGAATTGTGTTCTCAAAGAATTCAGAGAGAAAAGCAACCCCACAATGTATTAGTTGATAAATACTAATTACTTAGGAGTAAACTGCAAATTTTACTCCTAAGTAATTAGTATTTATCTAATACTTTCCTTTACTTAGGAAAACCGAGAGTTAACTATTATAATATGATGATCCATTTTGGAACTGTTACATGTCATTTAAATTTGGCCTCTTGTATCACATTTATTGCCTTTGGGATATTAGTCTATTATGCATATGCCTTAACTCCACCACGGCAGAACTTTTGTATACTGAGAGAGTAGAGAGGAATGTTACATAGAAAATTTATGACTCTGGAGGTCAAGAAGACAAATAAGGCCACGTTTTGCAAATGGCTTACATATTGTATCTACTAAGCTCTGAATCCCATCTGGCTCTTTTGCTCTTTCCAGATATAGGAAGTTGTGGGCTTTAAGACGTGAATACTATGGCAGGGGCAGAGCCTTCCAAAACTCTGACGTTGAAAATGAATAAATAGGAACCCAAAGAGGTGAACTGCCCCTTTCAAGTTCCCACAGTGGGGTAAAAGTAGATCTGAAAGCAGGAATTATGATTCTGCTTTCCTCTGCAAAGCTGTTGTGTCTTTCTGAAAGTAAGAAAAGTACAACTGGATTATATGTGTGTGTGTGTATAAAATGACACATGCATGCAATATATACTCTATATTACATATTTTTTATATAGGAGATCTACATATATGTAGTGTATCTATATAGATAGTTATGTGTGGCTATAAATACATTAAAGATATACATATTAAATAATGAAATCTTTCATTTGATTTTTTGCTTCAGCCTGCTCATTGTTGCAAATAGATAAGAGAAGCATTTCTCTCCATCTTTAAGGAGAGGAATCCTCAGGAGACAGCTTTTATTCTCCTGAGGAGTCAGGGCAGGACTTGGCAAGTCATTTGTGCTGTGTCTCTCTTGAATCTCTCCAGTAACCAAACAGCAAGACAAAAGAGAAAAAGCAGCCAGAACCATGAGCTCATGCATAAGTGAGGTCACATCTTAGTGTAATTAAATGCTTTTACAGAATTAGCATGTTTCTGGCCCAGGCTACGCTCTCTGCTCAGATACACTTCACTAAGAAACCTCTATCTTGCAGCCATGAGGAAATACAGAATCTGTGAGAACTGCAGAAAAGTCGGCCCTCATTAGCATAACCCACCACCATTGGTGAATGTGTAGATGCCACTCAAGGGCTGATGGGCGGGTCTGGGCGCTGTGTGCCCAGCTGTCTCCATGGAAACCCAGTCAGCCACAGTGATGGCTCTGCAAGGAGACACACCTGCCGCTCTCTAGTCTCAGCACATTTGCTTCCTTCCCCTCACTGCTTTCACATCTTTTTATTAAATGAGTTGATTTGTCATCACTGACTCAGACAGAAGCCCAAGGTTCTGATCTGAAGGAAAAATAAAACTTCCATTTAAAACATTTACAGAAACTCAGAGTAGAGCAGAGCTGCTGAAGATGATAGTAAAGATGGGGCAGCCCTCTATGAACTGCTTGACTTAATTTTTCTGGCTGTTCCTCACGCAAAACATATATATATGCATGTGTCTATGTGTATGTAATAGAAGCAGCAAGCTATCTTGACTATTTCTGTCACTTAAGTCACTGAGACAAGACATCATGGTGTGTTTTGCTTGGGAATCTGTGGTCTCTGAGCATGTCAGATTTGTGTTGAGGTCTGGTTTAAAAGTTTTATTTAACCTAAATGTTGTTTTCCTGCTGACTTCAAACTAGTATCCCAAATGGCTCCTTCTCTGTGTAGGGTTCCTATGTCAGGTTCTGAAGAAATAGCCAATCACTGCAATGGCCCGGACTCATGTGGTGAACACCCACAGTCACTGTATGAGGGTTCTTTAGAGCTGCGATTTTCAATCAGTGTGCTGTGAGAGGATCTTAGGTGTGCCATGAAGATTTTTAGAGATCAATAATTATTTTTTAAAGAAATTCAAAGGACAGTAAATATATTATTATTATTATTATTTTATTTTGCAGTTTTTGGCCGGGGCTGGGTTTGAACCCTCTACCTCCAGCATATGAGGCTGGTGCCCTACTCACTGAGCCATGGGTGCCGTCCTATTTTTTTACTCTTTTTTTTTTTTTTTTGATCAAAATAATTTGAGTGTGCCACAGAAGTCTATAGGTTCATGTGTGCCATGAGATAAAATAGGTCAAAAACACTGATTTAGCGAAATAGAAACATTAGGATGATACACGTGCATGCAAAGACATTTATTATAAAGAACCAGCTCACAATTTGGAGGCCGAGCAGTCCCAAGGTTTACAGTCTGCAAGTTGGAGATCCAGGGGAGCTGATGGTTGAAATTCCAATCTGAAGGGTGGCAGTCTTGAGATCCAGGAAGTGTGATGTTCTAGTTCAAGTCCAAAGGCAATAGAAGCCCGTGTTCCAGGCCCAGCATCCAGGCACTAATTCTTTCCTACTCAGCCTTTTTTGTTCTAGACATATCTTCAACTAACTGGTTGCCCTGCCTTTCAAATGTTAATCCCATCTGGAAACACCCTCACAGACACACCCAGAGTAAAGTTTGATCTAGTATCTGGGTACCCTGTGGACCGGCCACATGAAATTAACTGTCATAGTGTCTTTCCCCATCCTTCTTGGGCACCAGTTTGATGATAATTTCTAAAATTTCCCTTACGAATAGATATTAATAGATAAGCTGCTTCAAATATTTTATGGAAAGGGACACAGTGTAAACAAATAAATAAATAGAAAAATAGAAAGTATAGTAAAATAGGGAAAATTTGTTACTATTCACAATTAAAAATAAGCACCTCATATTATAGTAGTTTCCCCAGTGGGTCTTTATAAGTCCCTCTAATGAGGAATTTAAAATACACAGATGAAGTACACCTTTCTTTGTTTACCAGCTAAGATAGCATGACTCCTAATTATAGTTATTCTAATAATAAATAAACAAGCCAGCTTTTTCTATACTCATCAATGTGTGACAAAACCCAAAATGAGGCTAAATTCAGTATTGTACCCACACCCTCTGTTTTACACGTAGCCTTGGAATACTTAGTGACTCCCATAAGAATTCTTACTGCTTACATCCCGATACCTCCCAGGCCTATTCTAAGTCCACTGGCATCCGTGCACTCATGCATTTTCTAAGAGGAGATTAATGATGTTTAATCCATATTTTTTCTGTCATCCATTTTCAAAAAATCTCATAGTATTGAGCAGTGGTCATAGACATTTTCCCAGTCATCTAGCTTGGAAATGGATGTGAAAGAGGCATTCACTAAAAGCAACTGAAAGAGATAAAAACAAGCCGCTATTTGCACTTGGGTGAAAAGTCCTTGAATGTCCCATCAGAAAGATTCTGTCCTTGGTCCTCCTACTGTGGGCACCTGCTGATTCTACGTATAGCCCCTTACTTTCATGAGAGCTGGCAAATCCCTCTCAGTGTTCTGTGGACAACGTAGGGTAGAGATCAGCGCAATAATAAATGTTTACATTTTTTCTATTAGCCTAGATAGAGTCGGAGAACATTTCTTTTGTAAAGTATCACAAGAATGGAAAAGCAAGTATCCAGTGTACTCAATACTAATATGAAGCCAGTAGACGAATTAATGCCCGCCCACACAAGAGAAAAACTCAATTTTTTTTTTTGCATTTGTTAGGAAAAGTCCTTCTTATAATAGTTACCCATCCCCAAGAGGTGTGTCACACTCTGTGAACTCCCACCCTCCTTCCTCCTTCCCTCTCCCTGCTCCCCCCTTCCTTGACCTCCCATCACGTTCTAGGTCATTAATTGTCTTCATATCAGAATTGAGTATGTAGGATTCTTGCTTCTCCATTCTTATGATGCTTTTATTATTGTTATCATTATTAAATTATAGCTGTGTACATTGG